>PITA01006842.1:0-56329 GCA_004023965.1 Spilogale gracilis
AAAAAAAGAACAACAAAAAAGGTGACACACCATTTTGTTAAAAAAAAATTTTTTTTAAACATACACCATAAATGTGGTGGTTTTAGACTGATTATAACCCATGGTAAGACATACCGTACACAAATACACATAGCTCAACAAAAGTTTCACAGAACAGGGATGCCTGGGTGGCTCAGTCAGTTAAACGTCTACCTTCAGCTCAGGTCATGATCCCAGAGTCGTGGGATCGAGCCCACATGGGGCTCCTTGCTCAGCAGGAAGCATGCTTCTCCTTCTGCCTGCTGCTCCCCTTGCTTCTGTGCTCTCTCTCTCTGACAAATAAAATCTTAAAAAAAAGTTTCACAAAACAAAAGCTGCCTTTACTTGCGGTATTCTGATATTTTCTATTCTATTTCCTTAAAAACTTGCTGTGAGAACTTTTGGATCTTACTTTCTTAGTAAGTTAACTTTTGGAAACTTAGGAAATTTCCTTCATGTTCCACTGCTTAGTGGGTCATTACTTCTGCTAAGAGAATACTGCCATAAAGGAATTACTGTCATGAATATCTATAGAGCAGAAGCACCTGGAAATTAAGTACTGGAGAATCCTGGAACTTCTCCTTCTTTATCACTCAGGCTAGACAGGAAATGGAGCACAAGAAATATGATCCTCTGGTTCTACAAACTGAGATCCCTCTTCTAAATTTATACACAAGTTGAGAGGACCTATTGTGCATGTGACCCTCTCTCAAAGGACTCTGCTCTGACAGGCTACTTAGTTGTTCCCATAATTCCATACTTATCTTAAGTTGAAAGAGATCTCAGATATTAAACAATCTAATTCTCCACCTGAGAGAAAGTAACAAAAGATGTTTGGAGCTTTTTTCTGAGAGAGGAGAAGCAGTTTTGTAGTAAAATGGAACAGCAGGGAACACAGTCGAACCAAAGTCAAACTATCTGGGCACTCTTATGTTTTGTGTCAGAGTCAATCAGGGATCATTATAAACCGTAACATGATTTCACCTAGATGTCATTAGACATCTAACTAGATGTCTAATCAGGAACATCTCCATGAAAAAAATTTTTTTTTAAGATTTATTTATTTACTGTAGAGCGAGTGAGCGAGCACGAGCGGAGGGACAGGGGAGAGGGAGAAAGAATCCTAAGCAGAACCTGTGCTTCTGAGTGCAGAGACCAATGCGGGGCTCGATCTCACCACCCCAGGATCATGAACTGAGCCAAAATGAAGAATCAGAAGCTCAACTGACTGTGCCACCCAGGTGCCCCTCCTTGAAAATTCTTAAAAATATGAACTTCATTACAACGACCATTCCTGTTATTGGGTTTTACAATATTTTGTGTATTCTTTTTTTAAGAGAGAGAGAGAGAGAGACATAGCGTGTGTACATGCTGTGCCAGCAAGTGGGGAGGTGGGGAGCAGCAGAGGGAAAGGGAGAATCTTAAGCAGGCTATACACCCAGCATGGAGTTCTATGCAGGGAACTGACTGATCTCACAACTCTGAGATCATGACCTGAGCCAAAATGAAGAGTGAGATGCCTAACCAACTGAGCCACCCAGGGTCCCCTATTTTGCCTTTTTAAATAAAGAATATATTTGAACATAAACAAGGGATTATAGGAACCACTATTATATGAAAGACCATAAACAAAAAATCAGAAAAGAATTTTTTCTTTTCCACATTTTAAGAGTTGTAGCAATTTTACTAGTAACTTAAAAATAAAAAATGATCTGGGTCCAACTAAAACTAGAAATACAACTTACCGTTTCATACTGAGTAATTCTATTGGTTGCCGAGCAGCCAGTCTTTCAAATTCATTTCTCATTATGTCGGTCTAATGGGGGGAAAGAATTATTTCCAAAATCATATTGACAAATTTCAATTAATAATCACCAAATAGTGAATCTAACCTACTTAAATATTTGTTATCCATTCAAATGGATTATTTCCAAAAAGTCGAAGAAATAAAATAAAATGGATCATATTCTTTCCCACTAAGTCTTCTCTGAGTTAAATGCTCTCAAGGATCAGAACACACACACTTCATATATAGAGACTCACAGAGAAAAGGATTATTCCTAGATCAGTGGTTTCCAATCCCAGCAGCACATAATCAACCAAATGCTTTGAAAATGATTTCATTCCTAGCCACATGTTACCCCTCTCTCCCATTCCCATTTAACTGTTCTGAGGTGGAGACTGAGCATAATTATGACTCGTTTTTAACTCATCAGTTGACTCTACAGTGAAGCCATTGTTGAGGACCACGGATGAAAGTATTCACCGGTGATGGGGAGAGGACTTGGACATAAAATGATGTGCTTTAGGGCTTTGAGCCTAAATCCATACTTTCTTTTTGGCCCTGGATGCTATTTTTACATTTCATTCTTTGCAAAGAATGAGAAATGGGGAAGGGGTGAAAGGAACCGGTTCTGTTATCTGCTCTAATTATTGTACGATTTTTTTTTAAAGATTTTATTTATTTATTTGACAGAAAGAGAGAGAAACAGCAGCGTGAGAGAGAGTACAAGCTAGAGCAGAGAGGGGCAGAGGGAGAAGAGAAGCAGATTCCCCGCTGAGCAGGGAGCCCAACGTGGGGCTCAATCCCAGGACTCTGCAATCATGACCTGAGCTGAAGGCAGCCAATTAACCAAATGAGCCACGCAGGCACCCCACAACTACATGATTTTTTTAAAAAATACATGGTAAAAAAGTAAAAAAACACATGGTAGAGCTTTATATCTTTAGGTCCAAGTTTTGGTCAATATCCTATTTCATTTCTTTTCTGCACATTTCCTGGCCTGAATATAAAGAAGTGCTTAAGTATTCATCTATAGCAGTAATTCAGTTATCTTGAGTAATACCAATTTTTTGAGGGCTTCAACTATATCAATTAGACTAAAAAGTTAAGACAGTCCCCCAATTCCTGGCTAGAAAAGACCTTCATAAATAGTTAAATTAATGAAAAGCAGTTTCAAAAGAAATTTGAAGAGTGGTTAAGGTCTTGGGCAAATTACCTTCTCTAATCCACAGTTTTCCCATTTAAAAAATTAGGATAATAAACATAGTTATACAGTTTATAGGGCTGTTTGCAGGACTTAGATGGCGAGCCCAATACACTATCAATTCTTCTTATGAAAAAGGGTTGAATGATCAGTACACTAATTATAAAGATAGGAGATAAAAGTTGTACTTAGGAGAGTTAAAAGAAAAACTGGTTAAATATTTAAAAGTTTGTGATTGGATGCAGTTTCTGAAATTTTTGGGAGCCAATCTAATAAGGAAGCATTACTGTACTTAATGTGGTACCATCTATATCTGGGTCACAACATTTAGAAAATACATGGGAACATGAGGTATCACAGGAACATCTTCCTATTTAAAACTTAACTGACATTTCTTTCCACGTTACTTCAATATAAATAGTGTGTTTTATTTTTATGTATTTTTTTAAAAAAGATTTTATTTATTTATTTGACAGAGAGAGAGAGAGAGAGAGAGAGAGAGAGATATCACAGGTAGGCAGAGAGAGGAGGAAGCAGGCTCCCTGCTGAGCAGAGAGCCCCACCGGGGCCCACATCCCAAGACCCTGAGATCATGATCTGAGCTGAAGGCAGAGGCTTTAACCCACTGAGCCACCTAGGAGCCCTATTTTTTATTTTTTTTTAAGATTTTACTTATTTATTTGAGAGAGAGAGCGAGAGCAGAAGTAGGCAGAGCAGCAGGCAGAGGGAGAGGGAGAAGCAGGCTCTCCGCTGAGCAGGGAGCCCAGTTAGCAGGTTGATCCCAGGACCCTGGGATCATGACGTGAGCCGTAAGCAGCCGCCTAACCCACTGAGTCACCCAGTGAACCCCTAAATACTGTGTTTTACTAACAGAATTTTTTCATTAAATACATGGTTACCTATTATGGGGGGAAAATCCCAAACATGTAAATACTAAAACGCCTATCAGAATCTATTAATTTAGAGATGATATACATTTCATTTAAGTGATTACACCCTAAGTAGTATCTTCGGTGCACGTCTAAGCTAAATATTTAAATAGCATTTTACTTATAAACGGTTTCTCACTTAGGCCGCCCTCCAGTGGTTCTCAGGAACCTACGCTCACATTCATTAAAAATGCCTCATCACTTAGTTTTAAAATTGACCTTAGAGAGTCGAGGATGCCTTTGAGAATTTATGCAAGGAGCCGATCTCTAGAAACCGTACACACTAATTTTTGCCTTCCTGGATAGTTCGCCAAGTCCCAGAAAGTTCTTCGGTGGGTCTCAGAATAAGAACGCCGGAGAAGGCGTATCTGTTTTCAATGGGCCGTTAACACCTACAGGACAGAATACGTAGTAGGCAAGCTGGCAGTTGTTAAAACCAGAATTTAAAATGCATTTTTACGTGGCTACGACTCTCGGTCCAAAATAAAGAGACACAGGATGCTGGCGCATACGGTGGCCTCAAGACGTCACACTTACTTCAAAAGCAGAATAATCCGGGGCTGTCAGGTAGCTCAGGTAGTTCTTGGTGGGTCGGTATCTGCGGGTTTCCTCCTCCACCAGCGCCGCAGCCTAGAAACGAGAACCGAGGCCAGAGTAGGGGTAACAACTTGTAAGGTGCTTCTCGTAGCGCCAAGAACCCGAAAGCGCTGAATCAGCTATCCGGCCCGAACTCACCGCTTCCCGCACACCGGGCGCTTCGTAACCTTGGTCAAAATACGGCAGCGCATCTACCACAACCTCTCCGGCAACTAAGCCTGTGCCCGCCATTCCGAGGCTTGCCCAAATTTCCTGAGTGTGCGCCGACTCGGGCCTATTTCATTACGCCTGCGCTGACACTGATGGACTACAGGTCGCTTGCGCGTTGCCTCTGACGCATGCTCACTTGTCAATTCTGAAGGCGCCCTCGCCGAGCTACTAGGAAGTGCCCGGCCATTTTGTTTTGGTCGGACGTGACGTCACGTCGAGAGTCCCAGAAACAGCGGAACGTCTGCATTTCCTGTCCGCCAGTGTGCTCCGCTTTTTTGCCTCCGCCGGGAGCAATTTGGAGGGGAATTGAGAGTTTTCGTTCCCCGGAGGAAGCTGTTATCTGGAAGGGAGGTGCTTTGAAACTCCGGGAGGAAACTGGCAGTAGGATTGCGGGGAGAGCGATGCAGGTTTCCCACTCCCCTAACCTTCCACCTACAGCCTTTTTTCCTTTGTGGTAGTTTTGCTCTCCTCTTGCGCTTCTGGCTGTAGCCCCCACTATTCTTACTTCTGAGAACACTTGCATTAGATAAATGGAGTTATTTCAGAGATTCTGGAAGTCGGTGCCAGTAGCCAGTTAAAATGCGAAGCTTTAGGGCCTGCATAACAAAGGAATCTATTTTCCTCCAAGGTGAGATTAAAAACTGCCCACCAGTGCTCGCTTCGGCAGCACATATACTAAAAAAAACAACACACACACAAAATAAAAAAAAAAACTGCCCACCAACTCCCCAAAATCCTGTCATTTTGCCTCCGGGGCGTATATAAAATCCGTTCATTTGCCTTTAGGACTTGGGAAAATAGACTAGTATTCCTCATTGCCTCCCAACCGCTCTTGCGGCTGCCGGTGCGCCCTCTCTGCTGTGTGTCCCCAGCTCCCGTCCACTAAGCAGGCCTAGGCTAGGGCCAAATAAGGTCGTAGGACTGCAAACCCTGCCCCGTGTCTACGGTCAAACCCGGGCTTTGTCTGCCAACAGCCTGGAAATGTTGGCCACGGTTATTAAGTCGGGTTAGTCTACCATTGATCCGGACTGTTATTGTTGTTTTAAGGCTCTGTTTATTTGACAGGGAGAAACAGCCAGAGAGAGAACACAAGCAGTCGGAGTGAAAGAGGGAGAGGGAGGCTTCCTATGGAGCAGGGACTCGATCCTGGGCCTCCAGGATCATGACCCGAGTGGAAGGCAGATGCTTAATGACTGAGCCACCCAGGCAAATCATGATTCGGACTGTCTTTTAACCCTATCCTTAGATAAATGTGCTAGTTATAAATTTATGCAAAGTAGAAGATCTTTACATCTTAAGCAACTTTATTTAAAATTCTCCAAATTTTTGTGTTTATTCATTAAAAGATCTGTAAACAACATTTTATACAAATCTTGAGCAACTCTTTTTACAAATATGTCCAGAACTCGTAATACTTTACAAAAACAAAATAAAACAGATCTAAGAAAAGAAAGCAGCTTCAGGTTCAGGGGATAAAACAGGACCCCCATCCCTGAAGCAAAGGTCTCCTCACAGACACTCGGGATCCACCCTGGTAAGACCTCCTACCCCTTTTTTATAAACAATTCCCAATTATTCAGTCTTCCCTCAGGATTGGAGAGGCAAGTGGAGAGATGTCTGGTAAGAGCCCCACTGGGGTAAGATGCTTCAGCAATTTTTTTTTTTTTTTTTTTTAAAGATTTTATTTATTTGACAGAGAGAAACACAGCCAGAGAGGGAACACAAGCAGGGGGAGTGAGAGAGGGAGAAGCAGGCTTCCCGCCGAGCAGGGAGCCCGACGTGGGACTCGATCCCGGGTCTCCAGGATCATGACCTGAGCCAAAGGCAGTCGCCCAACCAACTGAGCCACCCAGGCGCCCCAGCAATTTTTTTTTTAACAAGACAGGCTCAGTTCTATTTTCTAGACCCATAAGAACTATATAGCACCGGTCTTAAATGGGGTCTGCTTCAGATTCATTCGTGCACACCTGAATGGGCTGTAATGACAACACTGTACAACAATAAACTGTATCATAATACAACTTACAAAGTTTTGTTAAGTTTGAATAAATATTTTTATGCAGTTACAACCATCAGCAGGAACTGAAGAAAACAGATATCTGCTATAACATTTAGCAATGAAAATTACACCATCACTGATAAGTTCCTCCTTCTAATCTCTACTACTATTTTTGATATTAAGGGTCAGGGTGATTATGTGGTGAGCGCCCAGTAATGTTCATAGTCTGAGCCCAATTTAATTAGGGCAAAAAGTCCAACAATTCTAGGGGAAGCCAAAAAGAGTCATCTAGGCACCTATAGTTTGATGTCCTTTATCCTCAGAGCTGAAAATTGGCTCTGGTACACTTCAGTTTTAAAGAAAACTTTTTCAATAGCTATAATCCCTCAGAGCTCAAACTTCCATCTGCAGGCCTAAACAACTTTCTCTGTGCTCATGAATGGATAGTTCTGGCTTCAATTCTGGCTCTGTTGTATAACTTTGGGCAAGTTACCTAACCTTTTTGAATTCCAGTTTCTTCATTAAGAAAATGGAGATGCAAGTATGTCATGAAGTTGACTTAAAAAGACTGAGTAAAATGACATACATATACCATCCCACATGGCATATGGGGGACACTAAGAAAAGGGAGGGCAGTTCTCATGCCCCTGAAAGGGTATTTTCCTGTTAGCTATAATCCCATGAAGTTTAATGCCGACAAGCTACTCAAGTGCCACATGATGTGGAGGATGAGCTGCATGGTGTCTACTTGTGTAAGATAATAATAGTGTTAATAAATAGGGCTTCCACATAAGTGAGATTCCCCATGACAGAACATTAGATTAAAAAATAAAAGCTGGGGATATATGAGGAGTCTATTCCTTAACTCAGCTCCAACAGCCCATAGGTGTCAAGCTGCCATATTTCAGTGATGAGAATGACGTGTGTAGGGGGCACTTCTTTCACCCTTCCCCAGTACCTTCAACTCAGCATTTCTCTCACTGTGCTCATCTTTGAGGTGTTTTTTAAAAAATGTAACATCAAATTTTTCCCTAGTAAAAGACAAGTGCCTTCACAGACTAAGCACGTAACAGAAAGAATGAGCCCAAGAATCAAACAGAAAAGGCCAGTGAAAAAATAATTGGAGGCAGAGTAATGAGGACATGGGTTCCAGACTACTCCCAACAATCCTCCAGTGATTACTAGAGCAGCAACAGGAGAATCCTCCTCCCAAGGACTGGGCCCACTTTGTAACCTTTTCAACTTTCCAGGATTTTGTAGGTGCCTTCAGGGCATCCTGACTCTTGGAAAAGTGTTTTCTTTGACATTTTCTGTTCTAGTTAAGATGGAGACAATCAAAGATTTCATTTCTTCTGCAGAAATTTCATCTTACTTCCTAAAGGGAGAAAAAAGTAGAGTGAACTCTCATTAGTTCATTTTTATTTACTGTACATTATTTGAGGCAAGGGATTAATAACTTAGTTATTCGGAACAGCCCAGGAGTAAGCTGCCATCTCCAGCTAGCAGATGATGGGTTTAACTACCAAACAAAGAAATAAGCAAACCCCATGAGTCTAACTGTAGAAGTAGAAGAGAGCTCAGACATCAACTGATCCAGTGGCTTTCAACCTTGACTATATGTTAAAACTGTGCGGCCTGATCCCCATTTCTTGGAGCCTGCGGTGGGGAAAATTTTTACTTACATAATAGAGTAGTCAGAGTTCAGAACCACTGATCTAACTTTATGGTATAAAATTGAAATAATAACCTAAGGCATAATTTGTCCATGGTCTCTCAGCTAGTTAAGAACAAGGCCTTATTTTAATTAGGGGCATATATTTCTTTTTTAAAAATAATTTATTTTATTTTTTCAGTGTTCCAAGATGCATTGTTTATGCTCCACACCCAGTGCTCCATGTAATATGTGCCCTCAGTACCCACCACCAGGCTTACCAGCCCCACACCCCCTATTTCTTTACCTTTTTGTATTAAAGTATAATTGACATACAATGTCCTATTAGATTCAGGTGTTCATCACAATGGTTTGGTATTTTTATTTATTTATTTTTTTAATTTTATTTATTCATTTGACAGAGAGCAACACACCTAGAGAGGGAACACAAACAGAGGGAGCGAGAAAAGCAGGCCTCCTTCAGAGAAGGGAGCCCAGTGCGGGGCTTGATCCCAGGACTCAGGGATTATGACCTGACCCAAAGGCAGATGCTTAATGACTGAGCCACCCAGGTGCCAGGTCTGGGATTTTTATACACTACAAAATGATCCCTATGATAAGTCTAGTTAATCAGGGGTACATATTTCCAGGACCAATATAAACAGCAGGAATATAGCTCTTCATTGTTTTGGGCACCACATCACCGTTCCCCAATATCACAAAGGATAGTAAAAGTTAATTATTATAATAGAAAAATCATAAACATCTGTATTTCTTTCTGAAGTGTAAAATTAGACTCGTAGGAAACCCTCTTTTGTCTCAGATGCCCTCTAAACTAGGTTTGGAGTTTTTTTTTTGTTTTTTTGTTTGTTTGTTTGTTTGTTTTGTTTTTAAGATTTTATTTATTTGACAGAGAGAAACACAGCCAGAGAGGGAACACAAGCAGGGGAAGTGAGAGAGGGAGAAGCAGGCTTCCCGCCGAGCAGGGAGCCCGATGTGGGACTCGATCCCGGGTCTCCGGGATCATGACCTTAGCTGAAGGCAGTCGCTTAACAAACTGAGCCACCCAGGCGCCCAAGACTTCTTTTTCTCCAACACAATTTGGAAGTGCAGTCATGGTTTCTGTTCAGCCTATTTGAGGTTATATTGTTGAGTTGATCATAAAGCTTTTCTGATGAGGCACACTTTCTGCAAAAGGTTTTTTAGTCACATCATTTAACAAGAAAACATAACAACTCACCAAGACTCCGCAAAATTTTATTCACCCCACTGGGCTCAGACTCTGGAATTGTTTCCAAATACTGGAGGGCCCGGACCTCAAACAAACCTACAAGGAAAACTCATGTTGGTGAAATTGTCCAATACTTACTAAAAATCACTCAAATAAAACTTTGTAGCTTACTACCAATGTGCTTCTATAGCCAAAACAAAATTATAAAAATAAGTATTTTCTATAATAAACAACTCAGGTTTTGAGCCCTTGTAACTTTATACCTTTTTTTTTTTTTTTTTGGTTTCTATTATTTTCAAATCCTCCAAGGGATCACTAAATACAGGGGGAGAACTTTCTGATGAAACTGACCTTTCACCCCACTTTTCCGAAGCTCTCGGTCCTGGATGAAGCCTGCAAACATCTGTGTTTCCATGAAGAGATCCAGGAAGTGGCGAACACTCCGGGAGGTGTGGGATTTACGGAATGGTTCCCTTTGGAATACACGCTCCCCACGCTCAGTGACAGTCATGCTCAAAGAATAATGTCCGACTAGCTCCACAAAAAAACGCACAAAAGCCTCAGACACCAGAGAGTTGAGTGTCACATCTACTGCAAAGTAAGAAAAAGAAGAAAGAAAAGAAAAAACCCTGAGTTTTATATTTATGGGAAATTGTTATGGAAGTGATGTGTAAGAAATCACTACTGAAGATTGAAGGACTACTAATCCTCATTCTTAGCTTCCTTGCACACTCCACGATCGACAAAATGCCATTAGCTTGTATTTCTAGTCTTATTTTCGACCCATATATACTCGTGTTACATCGTTCAGCCTGCCTTGCACTTTCGTGATCTCACTGTAACTGCTCTTTCAAAGGCCATGAGTGAGAGCCAGCCAAATTTAATCTGCTTTTCTATTTGTCTCCCCTTTAAACTGTGTGCTGCATTTGTGTTAACCTTCTCCTCATTCCTCATCTCCCACAACTTTATACTCTCCTGATTTCTGGACTCCTATCCTGCTTTTATGAGCAAGCATTTGTTTTTCTCTTGCCTCTTCTTCCTCTTCCAAAGCCTCTCTTCATCATTCCGATCCCTACATCCCTAGGGAGCTACATGCCATAGAGATGGAGTTGGTTTTCCACTTTGATAATTTGTAACCGTACGTCTCTAGCCCTTATAGATAACTAGATCTCACCTTCTACATTTTCAGGCTATCTACGGGTAATCATCATTTGTCTGTCCAATCAGCACTTAAATTCCATTTGTCTAAAATTCAAATCAGGGCCTTTGGAAATTGGTAAAATATGAATTGAATAAATCAACAATACATGTGTGAAACTAAATATTCTATTTCTCCACCAAATCAGTTCTCTCTCTACTTTCTCATTTCATATAGCAACCTTTATTCTATAATAATTTATCGAGTGCTCAAGATATGCCAGGCACTGTATTTAGAGACTTTATAAATATAACAATCTAGTGAAGTAGGTATTATTTCCTTTTTACAGCTGAGGGAACTGACGCTCAAAAGACATTCTCCAAGGTCAGCTCATCTGGTACAGGGACAGAAGCTGCCGGGCTCCCAAGCCAGGTGCTTCTTAACCACTGTAACATGAAATACATTGCCTTTCAGGCTCTAGGCTCAGGCCTCAGATTTAACTTAGGCTCTACTTATCTTTCACACCTAATAGTATTTTTTTCCCCTTCACCGTGTCGCTTACTCTATCCCTGGGCTCCATATTGGACTGGGAATCAGGGATCTAGGTTTAGTCAGAGTTCTACCATGAAGCAATGGTATAATGGTGTGCAACTTGCTTTACCCCTGGTTGGCTCTCTTCCTGTACCTGCAGAATGACAGGGCTGATTATATGGTCTCTAAGGTCTCTTCTGGCATTCCATCTGATTATAAACTAGAGTTGTTTATATTTTGTTCAACAGATAACCTTCTCGTCTCTCCTTCTGCAGCCGAGAATCCATGGTCCATCACCACTTTCACCGTCAACACTTTTGCCCCAGTCTCCCATCCCTTTCCAGTTCCTTTCTCATTTCTCTCCCACTTTACAGCAAAATTTCTTGGAAGAGTTGTTTCTAACTGTTGTATCCTTTCTTGATCTAATTCCCTTTGTTTTTAAAATTATGCACTTCTATAACTTGTCTTCCATTATTTGTTTCTGTTTTAACGTAAATGCCATATATATTCTTTTACATGTATAATTATTTCGTAAGGTCACCAGTGAAATGAACACATCAGTACCCACCACCAAGCTTGAAACACAACATCAGGGGTATCTTAGATGCTCCCTGGGTAATGACCTCTCCGAGATGTTCTTCCCCTACTCTCCAATAGAGGGCGACCATTATCAGCGATACTGGGTTTATCCTTCCCTTGCTTTAGGTTACAGGTCCAGTACATATATATACATAGCCAACACCAATAACATAGTACTGGTTGTGTACATCTTTGAATATTACATAAAACATATTTTTCTGTAACTTACTGTTTCAATCAATGTATGTTGTTGTTTTTTTTTAAAGAATTTATTTGATAGAAACATAGCCAGAGGGAACACAGGCAGAGGAAGTGAGAGAGCCAGAGGCAGGCTTCCCTTGAGCAGAGAGCCCGATGTGGGCCTAGATCCTGAGTCTTCAGGATCATTACCTGAGCTGAAGGCAGTCGCTTAACCAATTGAACCACCCAGGCACCCCAATGTATGTTTTTAAGATGCTTTTTTTAATGCTATATTCTCCTGTCGATGAACAGTTAGATTGTTTTTAGGTTTTGCTATCACATAAAATGCTGGTACTTTGAAAACTATTTACCATGTGCAAGAGTTTCTCTAGGGTATATACCTAAAACCTAAATTGTTAGGTTGTAGGCTATATACACCTTTAAGTTTACTAGATGATGCCCCAATTGTTTTTCCAAAGCAGTTGAAATAACTTACACATTCTCACCAACTCCTGACATTGTCAGACTTTTTAACTTTTGCCAATATGGTAGGTATAAAATGGTATCTTGTTGTGGTTTTAATTTACATTTCCCAGATTTTGATGAGGTTTACATCTCTTCATATATTTACCAGCCTTTCACGTTTCCTCTTCTGTGAAATTATTGTTCATATCTTTTCCCCATTTTTCTATTGGGTTGTTCATCTTTTTATTATTGAAATTGCATTATAGGAATTTTTAAAATAAATTCTGGATACCATTCCTTTGTTGGTTATATTTGTTGAAAGTATCTTAACCTAGTTTGTATCTTGTTTTTTATTTCTATGGTATCCCTCAATGATTAGAAATTTTAACAATGGAAGTGTCAAATTAATCAATCTTTTCTTTTTTACCAGTGGGAGTCCTTACTCTTAACATTTAAATCTTTATTAGAATTAGTTTTGTGTATAGGGTGAGGCACAGATCCTATTCATTTCTTTTCATATGGAAAACCAACTGCCTTATTGTTTACTGAATGGTTCATTCTTTTCCTGCTGATATGCAATGCTGGTGCTGACACAAACTAAGCTTCCCATGCTTGTACACTCTCTTGCTCTATTTATTTCTGAACCCAAACCAAACAGTCTTAATTACTATGACTTCATGATTAACTGATGTTTTGTAGGACAGCCCCTTCAATGTTATTCTTCTATTTAACTATTCTTGGTCCTTTGTAATTTCATTAAAATTTTCCAAAAAGTTGAATGCCATTCCAATTCTCTCTTGAACCTTCCCCAATCTTGCTTTCTTCCCACCATCTCACTGAACCTGCTGCTACCAAGGTCTCTAAGCTCTTCCCATAGACAAATCCACCAATTCTCAGTCATCTCGCTTGACCTCTTTGTAGCATTAGACATAACTGTCCTTTGTGAAATACGCTCTTCACTCAACTTCTCTAATATTACTTCCCCTGGTTTTTTTTTCCTCCTCCACTGGCCGCTCATGTAATCACTTTTTGCTGGATCCTCCGCCTTTTGCCTACTGCCAAACATTGGAAATCTGACCACATCACTACCAGCCAACCTAGGGCTCACCCCTTAAATCTGTTATTTTTCCATCTATACTCATTCTACAGGGTTGCCTCATCTGGTCCCAGAGCTTTGAAACAGAAACCGCTAAATGTATGTGTTTAGTTCACATCTTTCCCCTGAGTCCCAAATTCATGTACACAAATGATTACTTGTTATCTCTAGCTGAATGTCTGCTATGTATCGGACATCCGATAGGTATCTCAATATTCAAAACTGAACTTTTAATTATTTCTCTAAACGTACTCTTCCCTTAACGTTCCCCATCAGTAAACAGCCTTAGTTTTCTCATCTGTAAAAGGGAGATTAAATAATGAGACCTGCTTCATAAGGCTATTACAGGGATGAAATAAGATGTACGCTAGGTGCTGAGCACAAGGCCTGGTGCAGAGTAAGCTGCCCAGTAAATACTTTTCACCCTTATTCAACAAATACTTATCCAGTACCTACTTGTTGGTTGTTTGTTGACTTGTTGACTATTATTTAAAGTGTTGGGAGATAAAGCAGAACAGACTGTTGCTGTTCTTGTGGGCCTGACGTTTCTAGCAAATCAGATGATGATAAAAAGCCCTGGAGAAAACTAAGGACAGGAAAGTGGAGCGGCAGCATTAAGGGAATGGGTACAATTTTAAAAGGACAGTCAGAAAAGGCCTCATTGAGGGAGTGACATGTGAGCATGGGCGTGCAGGAAAGAAGAGCAGGAGCCATGTGGACATCCAGGGAACAGCATTCCCGAACTGGAACACAGTGAGTGTCCGAGTCCTGAAATAGACTAGCACATCAGAGGGGCGGCCAGGAAGCAGATTCTAAGCTTTCTGCATCCTAGGCAATGGCATACTCCTGTACAGCCTTTAGCAGGGTGCTGAGTATCCAGTCAATTTTTACACTCTTGACTCTGACCTCAGACCATCTGCCTCCTACCTTGTGAAAAATTCTGCTCCTGGGCCAAGATTTCATTCCGTTCTTCCAAAATCTGCATCAAGGCAGCTTGGAGTTTAGGAGGTAGAATTTCGTCCTCATCAGATACCTTAAGAGAAGAAATTGAGATTTTTCATGAGCTGTGGGAAAGTCTCCAACGTACACTAACTAGGTCCCCCAAATTCCACAGGTGACTTTATAGATTTTGGCTAAAGAATCTGAACCTTCCTTCCCCACATTGAGCAGACTTCAGTGTGGTGATGGTACCCATATCTTAACTGTCTTAACTACATTAGGAAAATAAATAAATAATATGTCCGATGACATTTTCTGGCAACTTTCCACCAAGTATCTCTCACCGCCAAGTCTTATGCTGTATTACAAGGATCATCCACAAATAAGTTATGAGCTAACTGACTTTGAAAGGATACAAAGTCTTGGGACACATTCTTTTCACTCTGTGTTCAGTGCAGGTTCCAGGCACTTCTTCTAAGAAGGCTTTGCTAACTCTCCCTTCCACTTGCAATACTCACAATAAATGACACTTTTTCCCCCTACTGTACCCTGTAGAAATTTCTATGATACCGTTTCTAAAACTTTATAGATGTGTCTGCTCCCGCTTCCCATCGTTATATTATAAGGTCTGAGGGCTCAAACTGTATCTTACTCACTTTTAGATTCTAACAGAGTATCTGCAAATAATCAGTGCTGGATGCTTGTTAAATTCAATTAAATTAGAGGCATATACACAAACCTATCTGGACGTCAAAGGAGGGTTATCTCTTTTGATAATGATATTTAATCTTTTTCCTCCTTCCTTTTCTTGGGAGAGACAGCTATAAACATAATCCAATTTTCAGGTCAATCCTGTATGATTGGCCACACTATCAAATATGTGTAGGAACTAAAAGTCTTGCCTGAGTCATCTTCTCTAAGTACTTTAATATATTTTCTGTGCAATTATCCCCAACCATTATGTAATCGGCTCATTTGTCACTTACCTCCTGTAAGAACTTGTCTGCACAGAGATCAACTATCAGCACCTACGGGACCAAGGAGACAGGTTGCTTAAGCCGGAGACATTCACAGAAACATACATTAGGCACTACGAGATCAGGAAGAGTGTGCTGATTCTCTCACGCAATGGAAATAGTGTTAAACAAAATTAAGTTCAGGAGTGCCTGGGTGGCTTCAGGTTAATACAAAAATCAGCTGTGTTTCTATACACTAACAATGAACTATCTGAAAAAGAAATTAAGAAAACAATCCCACTTTCGACTGCATCAAAAAGAATAAAATACCTAGGAATAAATTTAACAAGGGAAGCAAAAGATCAGTAAGCACTGATGAAAGTAAGTGGAAAGATACTCTATGCTCACAGATTAGAAGACTATCGTTAAAATTTTCATACTACTCAAAGTAATTTACAAATTATATTATACATATATTTATATTTACAAATATATATTTATATTTACAAATATAATATGTATATATTTACAAATAATTACAAAGATTCAATGTAATCCCTATCAAAACCATCAATAAAATGATAAGGAAACCTACAAAATGGGAGAAAATATTTGCAAATTACATATCTGATAAAGGGCTAATATTTAAAATACATAAAGAAGTCAAAGAACTCAACAGCAAAACAAAACAAACAAAATGCCAAATAATCCTATTAAAAATGAACACAGCAGGGGCTCCTGGCTAGCTCAGTCAGTGCAGCATGTGACACTTGATCTCGGGATCATGAGTTCTAGCCCCAGTTTGGGAATGAACAGAGGAACTGAAGAGACATTTTTCCAAAAACAGGCAAATCTGCCAAGAGGCACATGAACAGATGCTTAACATCACCCACATCAGGGAAATACAAATCAAAACCAGAACGTCACAATGGCTACTATCAAAAAGACAAGAAATGACAAGTGTTGGTGAGGATGTGGAGAAAAAGGAAGCCTCGTGCAGCGCTGGTGGGAATGCAAACTGGTGCAGCTGGTATGGAAAACAGCATGGGGGTCCTCAAAAAATTAAAAACAGAACTACTACATGGATGCCATCCAGCAATTCCTCTTCTGGGCATTTATCAGAAGGAGAAGGAGGAAGAGGAAAAGGAGGAGGAAGAGGAAGAGAAGGAGGAGGAGGAGGAAGGGGAAGAGGAGGACGAGGAGGAAGAGGAGGAGGAGGAGACGGAGGAGGAGAAAGGAGAAGAAGAAGAAGAAAGGAGAAGGAAGAAGGAGAATGAATGAATGAATGAATGAATGAATAAGTAAGTAAGTAAGTAAGTAACTATCTCCAGTAAAGATATTCCCCACCCTCATGTTCACTGCAGCATTATTTACAAAAGCTAAGATATGCACACAACCTCAGTACCCACTGGTAGATGAACAGATAAAGAAGATGCGATATTCATTCATATATATATATTATTCAGCCACAAAAATGAAAAAAATCCTGCCATTTATGACAACATGGATAGATCTAGAGGGCATTATGCTAAGTGAAATAAGTCAGGCAGAGAAAAATAAATAATCTATAATCTCACTTACAAATGGAACCTAGAAAACCTGAATGCATAGATACAAAGAACAGACTGGAGGCTGCCAGAGGTGGGGGGTGGGTTAAATGAGTGAAGGAGGTGAAAAATCATGAACTTCCAGTTATAAGTAAATAAGCTCTGGGGGTGTACAGCACGAGGACTAGAGTTAATAATACTGTGCTGTCGATCTTAAAGTTGCTAAGACAGCAGATCTTAAAAAAATTCTCATCACAAGAACAAAAAATTGTAATTACGTGAGGTACAGTGTTTTGTGGTAATCATTTCACAATGTTTACACATATAAGCCCATTACATTGTATACCTTAATCTTAATACAATGTTATATGTCTATTATAGCTCAATAGTAAAAAGGTGGGGGTTAACACTACAGAGTAATAGGGAAGAACAGTCTTGCCAACAAATGATATTAGGATAGTTGGCTATACATATTAAAAAAAAATAAAATGACCCCTACTTCTTATCATATAAAAAAAAATCAAGTCCTGGGATTCAGAATCAAAAATTAAAGGCACAGTAATAAAGCTGCCAAAGTTTCCAGGAGATGATACAGGAGGATATCTCCAAGAAGTTTATATACAGGGCGCCTGGTTGGCTCAGTTGGTTAAATGACTGCCTTCATCTCAGGTTATGATCCCGGAGACCTGGGATCGAGTCCCACATCGGGCTCCCTGCTTGGCGGGAAGCCTGCTTCTTCCTCTCAGTCCCCCTGCTCATGTTTCCTTTCTGGCTGTGTTTCTCTCTGTCAAATAAATAAAATCTTTAAAAAAAAAAAAAAGAAAAAAAGAAAAACACAAACAGCCACAAAAATAAAATAAAGTAAAATAAAATAAAACCACACACTAACCATAAAGGAAAAGACTGATAATTATGACTACGTGCAAACAAAGGACTTCTGTGCATTAAAAAATCCCAATTTTGGAGAAAGAGACATGCCACAAAGAGGCTGATATCCAGAATATAAAGATACCTCTTACAAATCACTGAGGGTTAACAATCAGTAGAAAGATAGATTATGAATTTTTAAGAGATGATATTCAGATATTCAAATGGCCAATGAACACAGAAAGATGCTCACCCCCCCAAGAGCAATCAAGAGTGCAAACTAAACCACAAAGAGAATATCACCATCCATTCCCCGGATAGGCTACATCACACACACTGATAATAACAAGTGTCAGCACGGGGTGCGGGACCACAGGAACTCTGGTGCATTGATGGAGGGGGTTTAACTTGGCAGAACTGCTGTGGAAACAGTTTGACTTTATTTACTGAAGCTGAAGATACACGGACCCTATGACCCAGCCATTCCAAGGATATACACTAGAACTGTAGGCACATATGTACCAAGGGCCGTACACACGAATATTTATAGCAGTGGGACACCTGGGTGGCTCAGTTGGTTAAGTGTCTGCCCTTCGCTCAGGTCATGACCCCAGGGTCCTGGGATGGAGCCCCACATCAGGCTCCACACTTGGAGGGCAGCCTGCTTCTCCCTCTGCCTCTCTCTCTCTGTCTCTCATGAATAAATAAATAAAATCTTTTAAAAAATAAAAGGAAAACTATTTATAGCAGCATTATTTGTCATAACCCTAAACTGGAAACAACTCAAATGTCCATCAACTGCAGAATGGATAAAAAGTTGTGATACACTCACACAATGAATACTATCCAGAGTTAGAATGATTGAACGATCATTAAAATCATCAACATGGATGAATCTTACAGATATAATGGTAATCAAAAGAAGCTAAACAAAATTTATATGAGTCCCTTTGTAACAGGCATAAAATCAGGCAAAGCTGAACTCCACTGTTTAGGAATAAATGCCTAGGATGTAAAATTATAAAGAAAAACAGGTAAATGAACACCATAAAGGTCAAGACAGTAGTCACCTTTCATGGGGAGTGGGGAAAGGAACAGTCATAGAAGGTGGCATGACAGAGCTTCCTCAAGCTGCTGGCACTATTTCCATGGTTGTGATATTTCTGTTCTTTTCCAACATGGGTTACACAAGCATTCACTTTGTGAATTCACTGAGCTGTACATTTTGTTTTGGCCATTTCTCTATATGTGTGCTACATTTGAAACAAGTTGGGGGGAGGGGCAAAGAGAAAGGGAGAGAGAGAATCTTAAGCCCTCAACTTGGGGCTCAATCTCACAACCCTGAGGTTATGACCTGAGCCAAAACTCAGGAGTCAGACGCTTAACCAAATCAGCCACCCAGGTGCCCTGAGATAATTTTTTAAGTTAACCCAGAGTAGTTCTTGTGTTGACTTAAAACAAACAAACAAAAGGACCTACCCTTCGGAGGAGCACAAGAATGAGCCCGGCACACTACTGTAAATAAGGTACAACTCCAGGCTCATGTGTACTACAGAATTCTTCCCGATCAAATGATACAAAACATGACAGCATAATATATTGATAATAATTATGTATTATTTTTTTTAAAGATTTTATTTATTTATTTGACAGAGAGAAACACAGCCAGAGAGGGAACACAAGCAGGGGGAGTAAGAGAGGGAGAAGCAGGCTTCCCGCCGAGCAGGGAGGGGGATGCGGGGCTCGATCCCCGGTCTCCGGGATCATGACCCGAGCCGAAAGCAGTCGCTCAACCAACTGAGCCACCCAGGCACCCCAATAATTATGTATTATTAATGACAGCTCCATCATTCTTTTTTTTAGAGATTTTATTTATTTGAGAGAGTGAGAGAGATCACAGAGGGAGAGGAAGAGGGAGAAGCCGACTCCCCAGTGAGCAGGGAGCCTGACACAGGACTTGATCCCAGGACCCAGGGATCATGACCTGAGCCGAAGGCAGGCAGATACTTAACCAACTGAGCCACCCACATGCCCCAGTTCCATCATTCCTAAAGGTAATTTGTTTTCATCTATCAGTGCCCTGTCTTTTCCATAGGCACTATTTTTCCCATCTCACCTCTTCAATGGGTAGGTCCTGGAGCTGCGGTAAGGAGCAAGACAGGATTCCAATAAGGAATGGGGTGGGCGAGCACACGATGTCGATCATAGACACCGGGAGGACTGGAATGTAGGTGTGCTGCCAGGTGAACGGGTACAGAGTGGCCACCACAGCATGGCCACATTTGGACAATGTGCTGCCGGAGAGGAAGGCAAACGGTGTCACATGCTGAGCATCGCATGGAGAATGGTGCAGGTGTTAGGTCACAGAATTAATTACAAACTGACCTCACTTAGTGATCACTGATCACAGATTAATGATGCTGTGATTACTCATCAATTTTTAACATTTTATTTAAATTTTTAACTTAATGTACTGAAAAATTGTAGTCTTAACCAACTTTCCCCCACAATTTACATTGCTAAAAATTAGTGTGTAGTTAGAAAAGCAATACCAAAATTTTTTAAAAAATTTAAGTATAGCGGACACATGTTACATCATTTTCAGGTGTAACATCGTGATTCAAGGTCTCTATCCGTTATGCTATGCTCACAAGAGTAGCTACCATGTGTCACTTTATAATGCTATCACACTATCATTGACTATATTCCCTATGCTATACCTTTTATTCCCATGACTTATTCATTCCAGGAATATGAACTGTTTTCAGCAACATGAATTTTTAGCAACAGTTTAAGTAAAACACATTTGGAAAGATAAATTGCAATCCCAAAGTCACTGCTATAGCCTCATGCAAACAGCTTTTGGATTATTTACCACTTGGAATTATCCATGGCATTAGTTAGCTATGATCTATAGTTTTTGAATATGCCCCCAATTTCCCCCTCCCCTGAATATGCCCAAATTTTAAAACAGTGAGAACAAGCAAAATACTAGTAGGAACCGATATATTTTATACATTTCTTACCTTAGGCTGTTGGCAACAAAGATTACCCTCCTTTCCAACAGGAGGGAGGCACAGACCCGGATGAGATGGCACACACTCAGGCACTTGAAGAGACACTCAAAGTCAACATGCTCCAGTCGGGAATCCAGTGGTCGGCAGAGTTCAATGGACTGAAATCAAAGAATCTGACCATGAGAGTCAGACTCGAAAACGGTCCCTGACAACATCATCAATAGATCCGGCCACTCTTTTATAGGTTAAATTCAGGATCGTGGTTTTGCTACAGAGCTTGTGAAGCTGCCTCCACTAACCCCAATTAATGCCTTATTATAAACATGATTTTTTAAAAATTTTATTTACTTTTTAAAAAAGATTGTATTTATTTATCTAACAGAGAGAAACACCGCTAGAGAGGGAACACAAGCAGGGGGAGTGAGAGAGGGAGAAGCAGGCTTCCTGTCGAGCAGGGAGCCCGAAGCGGGGCTCGACCCCAGGACTACGGGATCATGACCTGAGCTGAAGGCAGACGCTCAATGACTGAGCCACCCAGGGCCCCATAAAGATTTTACTTTTTTAAGTAATCTCTACACCCAGCCTTGGGGCTTGAACTCATCACCTCAAGATCAAGAGTAGCATGCTCTACCAACTGAGTAAGCCAGGCGCCCCCAATAGCTTGTCTAAGCACTGTAAATTTCTGGTAAAATCTTTTATCCCAGGGCGCCTGGGTGGCTCAGTCGGTTGAGCATCTGCCTTCGGCTCAAGTCATGATCCCAGGATCTGGGGATCAAGCCCCAGGTCAGGCTCCCTGCTCAGTAGGGAGTCTGCTTCTCTCTCTTCCTCAGCTGCTTCCCGCTTGTGCTCTCTCAAATAAATAAATAAAATCTTTAAAAAAATCTTTTATCCCACCTGACCAAAGCATTCATAATCTTCACTTATCACAATGAAATTATTAGGAAGGGGCTCAGTCTAGGAGAGACAGAAAATCTCTGGCTCCTGGGTCTAGGGTCAACTATGTCACTGGACACTTTCTCCAGTGTTCTCTGGTACGAAAACATATTCTGTGCAGTTTACTTCTGGAAACTTTGCCTGTTCGCGTAAGGCCTGCTTTTGGTCCCTATCAAACCCTTTCAAAATGAGCTAACTTACGCCATCGCCAGCCCCAGGGAGGTAGCTCTTGACTGTGATGGTGCGTCCAGGGGCTGGGAAAGGTGCTTCCATGACACTTCGCATGAATGGGTGAACCAGGGCTGGAGACATCTCCCTTCTCTTCTCTACTTCATCCAGAATCTGCACATGCAACGTATGTTATTTTTTTTAGGGACTCAAAAACATAAGGAACTGCCAGATGTGATGCACAAACTTGAAAATCACACCAAAAAGTTTTAAGACAGATAAGCTTCTGTAATGAATAAACGTCATTAAAGGCATCGTTATCTCTTGGGGGTATCTTGACAGCTCCAAGAAAAGTTACTCAAATCAATTCGTTTGTAGAGGAGCCCCCTTCATCTGACTCAGGTAAGGGCGGAGAAGGTGACACTGACAATCATATCTTGCCGTGTGGGGTCTAGGAAAGGCAGGACACAAGATGAGCTTCAGGCAACGCTCTCCTTGAAGCTGGGAGGTTTGGCAAAATGAGGATCACATGACAACAGCGTCTGGATAGGAGACCTGAATATAAACCCTCAAACCTGTGGCTCTAATCTCCTACTGAGAACCCTTCGTTAAGTAGTATGTTAGAGCCTACGTCACTAAACACTGCCTTGTGACATCAGCAGAGATGAGGATTTATTCAGAGCCCAGAAAAAACAGCACCTTCCCCAGGGCTCACGTTGCACTCACCTTAGAAAAAAGGTTGAAGCAGCCAAGGCGACTAACCATGCAATAGACCTCAGGGAGTCGCTTCCCTCTGCCTTCCGGCTGGAAGAAAAGAACATCAAGGCAACCATGAAGCAGCACAAGTCTGTTTCCTGGAACTATTCATATGCTCTTGGTGGTCTTCAGTACTGAGCAGGGACCAAGGCTCTCACCCTCACTGAACACAGAAAGATGGGGAAATGCTAAAATAGGACAGCATGCCTTATTCCAGCTTTAGTGGGGGCATCTAAGCAAGAAGAAAGTAGCTCAGAGCTCTCACAATTGGCTCACAGTAGTCCCTCCTGCAGACAGACCTGGACTGATCCTTAGCCACTCTGTCATTGGTTTCTTTGTCTATTATAAACAAATAAAAACAAGCACACAAACAGTCAAGTCTGTACCCCTCTTATTCTGGAGCACTGTGGGCAACTCCAACATTGCTATTTAAAGCTAATGCAGCTTTTTTTCCTTTAAGATTTTATTTATTTATTTGAGATAGAGCAAGAGAGAGCAGGTGCGCAAGTGGGGGTGGGTGGACAGAGGGAGAGGGAGAAGCAGACTCCCCGCTAAGCAGGCGACCCAATATGGGGCTCGATCCCAGCACCCTGGGATCATGACCGGAGCTGAAGGCAGACGCTTGACTGACTGAGCCACCCAGGCGCCCCAACATAGCTTCTTTAGTACACAGATAATTAAGCAGCCCTCGAACTCATCTAGTAATAAAGGTTTCTGAAGTTCCCAGTCTGACTCGACAACCCCCACCCGTAGCACAAGCCTGGTACTTACCAAGAGCTTCTTACAGTAACCGAACCACCGGCTCCCATCTTCACCAGTTAAGACAAAGGAGAATGTTTCGCTGAAAAAACAGTCAACAGTTTGAGATCTAAACAACCACTTATGACATTTTTCATGGAATAGATGACTGAAAATGACTGACAGCAATTCTGTGATGTGAGAGGAAGCATTAACACTACACAAACGGCAAGTCACCCTCCTCCTGAGGGAGAGGGTCCTGCTGGCATTGGGATGACAGTGTACGGACAGGAGACTCGCTGATGTCCGCTTTTACATTTCTTGTGCATCCAGTCTAGCTATTAATCAAGCCTACTTTCCTTTTAGTGAATATCCAAATTAGTCCAACATTTAGGTAAGCTAGGAAGGACTTGGATAAGCTCTTTCGTTCTTCCAAATTCTTCCATTTAGGTGTGAGAGGTCCTACAGAACAGTGAGAACCCAAGGATCATATCCTTGACATAAAAACATTAAAAGGAAAATTACCTACACTTCACTGGAAACATGGGCAAAAGATCTGCATAGGTAATTTTCAAAAAGAAGACTGAGGAAGAAGCTCATTAGTAATCAAAGAAATCTAAATCTGAATAGCGAATACGTATGTCTATGTATGGCCAAAAATAAAGATGGAAACAAAGTATGCCAAGATATTTAGTTATTATCTCTGAGTACCAGAATGCCAGTGACTTCTCATTTCTGCTTTTTATTTACTCCTCTGTGCTTTCCAAATGTTCCAGGAAAAAATACTCATACAATTGGCTGGGGAGGAAAGCCAGGTACGGAGCAGCCAGGCCGGTGTGAAAGAAGCCAGAGCTCACGGGACGGCACGAGCGTTGGGACTGCCGGCTCAGCGAGGACAGGAGGCACCGTGACGTGGACGGGCAGGGCAGCCGCTCGGGCCACAGGGGAGGCTGTCCGCCAGCAGGTCATCTGCATGTGACAGGCTTTCCAGAGTCATGCATTTCAGCCCAACTAGCATGGTCAATAATCACAGTTCCGAACAAAGGAGGATTCAGAGATGATGACTGTTTATTGACTGAATACGGCTCCCTCTTCTCAATACACTCACACCTCCCTGTCCGGAGCCTCCCTCCTCCGAGATCCGCAGGGGAACGTACAACCTGGGCTGGGACTTCCGCCCACTTGAAGGACAAGCAAGGTGCAGACACTGCTCTGTTCTAGCTCCTTCTACGGAGAGTCCCGAAGCTCAAGTCTTCTTTCAGAACATCCACTCGGTGGCATTTCTGATTGTATGAGAAAAGGAATGCTCCCCCCGCCCCCACCCCGCTCCCCTGGCAGAACTGGTAAGCCACAGAGATTCTCCAACTTGTTTTCCCTTTGACACTGAAACTATTCCGTTTTTCTTTTTTGTATTCGCATAGGAAGTGTTCTAATTCCGTTTCTTCCTTTCCTCCCAGAGCATCCTTGACCTGCCACAGTGTCCACGTAGGTTTAACTGCTGGCTCTACCCTTTTCACAAACCTTCTGATTCTACTCTTGCAGTTCCAACAGAGATCGGATAAAGGACCGTATTTACCTCTTGAGTTCTGAGGTTGGCACCCAGTCCTTTGAGTCAGGAAAACAAAATTTGGGGATAACTTTGAGCCTCTCTTCAGTGTCTTTGGACTGCTTAAAGCCATGATCACCCTGAAAAAGATAATGTTTTAGGTGACCAATATTCTACATAAGTGGAGACCTGAAATACAAACAGCTTAGTCTCAGGAAAAAAAGGTCTCTGATAAGCGTAAGTAGTTATCTCAGCATGGTTTTGTGTTGTTTAACACGGCAGGAAGCCCGAGCCCAATGATCACTGAAGACGCACAGAGAACAGAGTTACTAAGAATAAAGAATCTTTTCACATAGAAATGTTTACTTGTGAAGATTCTATAATCTGATGCAAGAGAGGTGACTGAAAGTAGTTTCTAGTCTAGAGACAGAATCTTAATCTGGGATTCACATACTAGTGGAAATGGAGTGTTTTTTTTGTTTTGTTTTGTTTTTAAAGGATATTTTTCTTTCTTTCTTTTTTTTTTTTTAAGATTTTATTTATTTGACAGAGAGAAACACAGCCAGAGAGGGAACACAAGCAGGGGGAGTGAGAGAGGGAGAAGCAGGCCTTCCGCCGAGCAGGGAGCCCGATGTGGGACTCGATCCTGGGTCTCCGGGATCATGACCCGAGCTGAAGGCAGTCACTTAACCAACTGAGCCACCCAGGCACCCCGAAATGCAGTGTTTTTATGAATCACAGGATATCAAATAAAAATCGATGCTATCATATGCTGACAGCAAAAACCCAGTTAACTCCAAATATTCTCGATCAATAATCAAATATGTTTTGAAAAGGCAGATGAATGTTATTTAGAAAAGATACTACTTTTAGAATCTACCCCATATATAATCATTTCCCTAAGCATATAATCTTTTCTAACTAATTACTGGCTTGCAACTTCCTGTAAAATTTAATAAGAAAGACCCTTCAGTGTAAGTCTGATACTGTACGACAGATAACAATCTAAAATTGGTTATACCGAGAGACATTTAAAAACTAGTACTAAAACAAGCAGATAATAAGCCTAATAAACTACCTTCACTAACCAATACGATGTATCCTTTAATTTCTACACAGAACATGCAGCTTTTCTGAGTCACTTGAATATAAGCTCTTCAGAAATGGAAAAGCATTCATTTTTTAAAAATTTTATTTATTTATTTGACAGAGAGCGAGTGAGTGAGAGAGCACAAGCAGGTGGGCAGCAGGCAGAGGGAGAGGGAGAAGCAGACTCCACACTGAGCAGGGAGCCCAACACGGGGCTCGATCCCAAGACCCCAGGATCGCGACCTGAGCCAAAGGCACAAGCCTAACTGACGAGCCACCCAGGCACCTCTGGAAAAGCATTCTAACAAAATTTTTGTCATCTCATATTCTGTTATTTTTATATTGTTAAATGACACAATCATCTTTATCTAAGGTTCTCCACAACACAATCACGAGAGACTTGATTAGCTCTTTCCTACCTTAACTTATAGGAGCCTAATGTACAAAGATGCTGGGTAAATTGGCTGAGACACATCCCTGAATCACTGCCTGTCAACTGGATCCTTAGCTGGCTCTGAGCCCCTTAACTCAGGCTTTGCTGAAAACAGGTTCAACCTCAAGCTGTGTCTCTGCAAATGTAAGACTGATGGAAAATAGGGAAAAAAACTGAGCTCCCCTTTACGGGAAATCGGATTCCTCGAGACTATCTGGATTACCTTATTATGACTTCTATGGCTCAGTGTTGCAACCCTGTGCACTCAGGCTACACTGAAGAATTTTACGAGAAATTAAACAGTGATTTATTTACAGCAGGAATACTGTCGAGCATTTTTTTTAAAAAGGAAAAGTCACTCAGGAAATGTCTCTCAGATTTCACTGCGACACAGTCCACAGTCGTGCTCACTAGCTTTTTGGGGTGAAACATGTGACTCAGGGTTTAAACCTCAGGTCCTAAAGCAGCTGAGCAGACAACGCAGATGAGAGAAGGTGTCCAAGTAGTAAGACGGGGGCGTGAGTCAATGTCCCTGCGTGAGGGACGGCTCCTTACAAAGGCCAGCTCCGCCATCTGCAGGGTGCAAGATCAAACAGTGAGCCGCTTGTTCAAAAAGCAGGAAAAGGTAAATAGAAAATAAAATATAAAGCTTTTTATTTTTTTCTAGGGTCCTTCAACCTCTAATGGGATTTCTATTTGCTGTTTAATATTATGCTTCCTCAGGCATAAGGCAGGAAAAAAACAAAGAATATTCTTAAAAACAGATATCATTGATCAAGTGCTTACTATGTGCCAGGAACTGCATTAAGCATTTACATACATTATTTCATTAAAGCCTCACTAGTAACAGATGACATTCTAGGGCTGAATATATGCTAGACACTATTCTAAGTGCCTTGTAGGCTCATTTAATCCTCACAACAACTCAGTGGGATAGACACTCCTATGATTACCTCCATTTTACAAATGAAGAAACCAAGGCACGGAGCAGTTAGTAATGGTTCAAAGTTAAAGAGCTAGTAAGCAGCAGGTGCAGAATTAGCTCTCAACTGCTACCCTATTCTGCCATATTTATCATTCCCCTCATTAAGAATGAGAAAGCTGAGCTTTCCAACTTGTTTTTTTTTTTTTTTTTTTTTTTTTTTTAAAGACCCTATTATTTATCTGACAGAGAGAGACACAGCGAGAGAGGGAACACAAGCAGGGGGAGCGAGAGAGGGAGAAGCAGGCCTCCCGCCGAGCAGAGAGCCCGATGTGGGACTCGATCCCGGGTCTCCGGGATCGCGACCTGAGCCGAAGGCAGTCGCCCAACCAACTGAGCCACCCAGGTGTCCCTGAGCTTTCCAACTTGTTAAAGGGCACTTAGTAAACAGCAGAGCAAAAAATAAAAAAAAACCAACTTGGATAATGAGCTTTTTTTTTGCCCTTGTTTGCAGCTCAGGTCTGACATGTCCTCAGAGTCACCCACCAGATCCCATAAGAGGCACAGTAGTAGTAAAAGCCGCTTGAGATCACAATAAAAAGAAGAGAGAAAACAAAATACACACAGAGACACAAGAACAGCCCTGAATGCCTCTTGGTCTTCTTGCTCCTACCTTGCTCGGGAACTGCTGTATGACCTGCGGGAGGTAGCTTCTTTCTGATGGTTTCTTCTGGAGAGACACCACCACAAAAAGTTCAAAGAGCTGCTGCTCCTGCAATTCAATGAGATCCCTCTCCAAGGTCTGGTAGTGAGGATTCCTTTTGGAAGCCTGCTGCAATTGCGCTAAGCGCTTGTGGCGATCTGCAACGAAACCACGGAGCGTTGTTTTTCCTTGGTGCCCTTGTCTTCAGAGGCCGTGAACCGTAGGGACTAATCCTCACTCAGTCACTGCCGATTGCATGGTGCCTAGCCGGTGCCGGCCACATGGACGGACCTGGGAGGGCTCTGCCATTCCGTGTCCCAACCTGTACTCTACCTAGGTCCCAATACATAGTCCTATGCTGTCCCATTTATCAGGACATGACACCAGGATATGGAAAATGGTGTCAGGTGAAAGCACCACTCTGACAACACACGCCATTGTTGGGACCGTGAAATCACCCACTCGTGTGTGTGTGTGTGTGTGTGTGTGAGATTTGGTAGAAGAACTGAGTCCTACAGAAGCTAGGTACATAAGGGATAATAAAATTCAAACAAAAACTATCTTCACATTAATGGAACTGTTCTTTTCCCTTCTCTCCTTGGCAAATATTGCTAATACTGGACATATGCTTGTATCAACATGTGGCCTAAATGAAGAGGGGAAAAAATGAAGAAACAGAAGACATCTATTAATGGACTAGTTCTCAAAAGAATGAAATTATGGAAGCATACTAAATATTTAAACAGTATGAGCAACTCCACTCAAAACTGGATAGCATTTAGCCTTTATTCTCCTTTATCTCTAAATTGTGAACAATTTGGGGTAGTTTCCTCTAGGGGAAATGCAGTACTTGCCGAAGAAATAGTCTAAGTGTCCCAGAGATTTGACTGTGTGTCATTCTGAGCCATGATTAAAAGACACATCCTCTAATTATTTGCTTTTCTTTAGAAATAAGATGCATTCTGCTCCTAAAGAAGTTATACTATGGACCAAATATTAAGGACACTTAAAAATTCATCTCATAATGGCTCCCTGGAATTATCTAGTACATCTGAGTGCTCTAGGCAAAGCTTTACGTACTCCAAAGGTCTCAGTTCAAGTCAAGAAAATTTTAGGTCCTGTTTCTCAGTAGCGAAAGCATTAAATTCGTCATGTTTATACAGGCAGGCTGAACCTGATTGATGACTTAAGTTTCACGTTCAGTCAGGCTTCCGAATCAAACATCTGAAGCAATGTAGGCCAATGGAGAGAGCACGTGACTATTAATCATAAGATCAGGGTATCAGACTTGGAACTGCCCAGTCCTCAGCTTGGATAATTCACGTTTCTGACTTTTTCCGTGCCTCAGTATGTCGGTCAGTTAAACAGGAACTTAAAATTTGCTGTGAAAACCCATTAGATGAAGGATACAGAGCACCATGAAGTGCTCGAAGAAATACAGTCAAAAATGCATGTGGCAGAGTCTATACTGTAACAGAAAGTAAATGGCACAGTAATCTGAAATAAAATAAATGCCTATGAGTAAGACACAGATCAGTGTTTCCTGCCTCGATGTCAGAGATATCAAAGTTACTTAAGTCCATGTGAGTGACTATGAAACATCAGATATTTAATGGTATGTATTTGTCTCAGAAGATGATTCACACACTCTGACTTGGCTGCTAGGGACTACTGCACGTATGTCTGGACACGCAGCCCCACGCTCCGCCTCACTCCCCTAAGAACATTGCATCTTAAGAACCAGTCCGTTTGCCTCATTCCAACATGGGAGATTTTTAATGCTGTCAAACATCTGATGGCGTGCTGCTTAGTTCTCCAAATCTCAACAGGTCTTTATAAAGAAGAAATCACCTAAAAGATAAAGTTTAATGTGGGGAAAACCTGCTCAGTCTCAAAGAGGGAGGTGTCACTCCACCCCATGACCCTGATCATCACGAGAAAGGGAGCAGCCCGTTGACTCACTCACTCTTTGGCAGATACTCAGCATCACTTTCGTTCCCACTGGTTTCACCTGAAAAGAGAAGAGAGTTCCTATTTGTATTGTCCAACAGTAGCGAGTCCGTGGGGGTGAGGACGGCGTAAGGCCTCCACGGGCCTGAAGACTTAGAGTCAGGAGTATTAAGGAGGCTGAGCCTCTCTCCAGACCACTTAGTTACAACAGGGTCAGGCAGTCACAAAAGGGAACAGACGACTCAAGTCTACCCTGGCTTCTTCCCACGCCATGCCTCCCTCCCTCCTCAGCCCCCAGCTCATCCCCAATTCTATGGAGTCTGGTTCAGAGTAGATTCTATTTCTGTATTCCTTGCCTTGTCTTTATATTCCCAAATAAGATACCAAAGACAGACATCAAGTTGGCTGAACCAAGATCTCAATACAGAACCAACTATGAATTTAGAGTCATAGGAAAATGCGGGTCTCAGAGGGATAGCCACATACATTTATGAAGAAACATACCCCTTTCATGATGCTTCTAAGCTACTTCTGGGCCAAACTCAGTGTTCTTTACTTTGAATTTTTACAGTATTCAGACTGCTTTGAACTACTTTTGTTTTCCCCAGTCAGATCTTAAGCACCTTGGTGATAAGGGGTTGTGCTTTTATAAGGGAGGGAGTGCTTTGTACCACAATGCTAGGCACATGACTAATTTACTTACACATACACACACACACAGCTTTCTGAACAAGTGAATGAAAAGTTTCTAGATTAAGTCTGGAAAGTTAAAGCAAAATTTAAAAAGGTACAGAAAGGGAAAATCTGTAACTTTCCTCCCTTTCCCCTTTCCTTTCTTTCTTTCCAGGCGCTTCCACAGTTTCTTAAGAGGTGTCTAGTGCTAAGGACACAAACAGGACTTTCTGTATCAAGAAAAACAAGGCTAGGAGTCATAAATGAAAAACACATATAAGTTTAATTATATAAAAATGTGAAATTTCTACCTAATAAAAAATTACTGAATTTGAAAAGTGAACAATGAACTGGAAGATATTTGTAATATACAGCACCAACACAAGGATAAATTTCTTCATATTTAAATAGCTGTTACGAATGAATAAGAAAAATTACAGCAAAACAGAAAAATGAATAAAGGACAGGAATAAGCAATCCATAGAAAAAGATTTATAACTGTTGATAAACATGATAACTGTCCAAATTTATAATTAAAGAAATGTAAATTAAAATAATAAATAAGTTCCAATATTCAACCATGCTATTGGCAAAAATAAAAAGTTTTATATAACACAGTATTAGTGAAAACTATGAGAAGAAAGTCATTTTCAAATGCTGTTCATAGAAATGTAAGCAGTTACAATGTGTGGGACAATTTGGCAGCAGTTATAAAAATTTTAGGTGGACATGTTCTTTGGTGAAGTCCACTGCTAGAAATTATTCTACAGATATATTCTTACCAATATACAAAGATATATACAAAAAAATGTATAATGCAGCATTGTCTGAAGAGCAAAAAAAATATGTATGTGAGAGAGACAGAGATAGTGTGTGTGTGTGTATGTGTGTGTGTGTGTAAAACTTTAAATCCATAGGTTAAATACATTGTGAAACCATCAATTTTGGGCATCTGTCTTTGGCTCAGGTCATGATCCCAGGCTCTTGGGATGGGCCCTGAGTTGGGCTTCCTGCTCAGCGGAGAGTCTGCTTTTCCCTCTCCCTTTACTCCTCCCCCACCCATTTGTTCTCTCTCTCAAATAAATAAAAAAATCTTTAAAAAAAAGTGAAACAGGGGCACCTGGGTGGCTCAGTTGGTTAAGCGACTGCCTTCGGCTCAGGTCATGATCCCAGAGACCTGGGATTGAGTCCCACATCGGGCTCTCTGCTCGGCAGGAAGCCTGCTTCTCCCTCTCTCACTCAGCCTGCTTGTGTTTCCCCCTCTGGCTATGTTTCTGTCAAAAAAATAAAATCTTAAAAAAAAAAAAGTGAAACAATCAAAATGTCTACCAGCTTACACAAAATCCTTCTACATCCGTACAATGCACTATAGTACAGCTATGTGGATCTCTATGTGTTGATACTGAAAGAGCTCTGAAATACATCACTTTTTATTTTTAAGCAAGATATACGAAGTCTGAATGGTATAAAAAATTATTTGGGTAGAAAAACATTTGCATGTACATAAAATTTTCTGGGAGTAGTAGGAGGTTTGGGAGGTTTATTATTGTAATTTCTTGCTGTACTTGTTTAAATTTAATAATAAGGAATAAGAGAACATTAAAAAATGCTGCTTCTTCCTAAGAGATGTAACAGAAAAAGTAACTATTTAAAAGTTGTAGACTCTGTTTCTATCAAATAAATAAAATCTTTAAAAAATAAAAAATAAAAACTGCATACTGTACAATTTTGGGGAGTTGGATTTTTTTTCTTAAGTAGGCTCCGTGCCCAAACATAGTGCTTGAACTCATGACCCTGAGATCAAGAGTTGCATGTTCTACTAACTGAGCCAGCCAGGCACCTCTTTTTTTCCGTTAAAAAAAAAAATCTTTAATTATTTAAAGCAGGCTCTACACCCAATGTGGGCTTGAACTCATGACCCTGAGATCAAGTGTCACACCCTTTACCAACTGAACCAGTCAGGCGCCCCCAATTTTTTTAAATTTGGGTGTAGCTGACACACAATGTTACATTAGTTTCAGGTGTACAATATAGCGATTTGACAAGTGCATACATTATGCTCTGATCACGAGTGTAGCTACTCTCTCCCTTTATAACTTCAAATTAACCTCCATGATAGAAAGCATACTGGAGCTGGGAAGCATTACTCAGTATGAAGGAACAAACACTCTGAGCTCCTGAGTCCCATTTGTGTCCTTAGCATCAGGCACTTAAGGACCTATTAAGTGTCTGGAAAGAGAGAAAAAGAGAGGGGGAAGGAAGAAAAGGTAATACAACAGAAAAAGACCCTACCAAAGCTCATTTAGGTAGCTTTAATATATTCACATCTGTAGGTTTTGATGATCTGCGTTCCAAGACACTGAATCAAGGTGCAGGGGCTTATAAGGCAATAGGAAAATCTACTGGGAATCTGTAGGGATCAAAAAAGAAAGAGGTTGTCCCTTTTTTATATGTGACTCCAACACCAAAATTATAATGATAGAATTGAAGAGGAACAATAAGTTATTTTGGAATAGCTGATAACTAAAAGTTAGGAAATGTTTAGGTTGGAATAGATTCAGTAAAACCTAGCATGTACTGACAGAATAAGTAAATATAATTATCTGGTTCTACTAGTCATTGTTGATCTACAGACAAAAGCTTAGGGAGGAAAACAAAAATCTGAGAATGTGACTACAGAGCCAGGAGGTCCTCAGGCATGAGAGAAATTCCTCAGACCCACTAGAGGAGTTGGTCCCAGAGACTGCGTAAATGCATACTTTCTTTGAGCCATGCAAAAGAAAAACACAGTCGCGGGGAAAGGTTCAATTTAGGAACCACTCCTTCCTTTCTCGTTTTTGTTGTCATTAGAAGTTCGCCATTCGTGCTGTTGAATTTTTTTTTTTCAATAATGATACAGTGAAAAAAAAAGGGTTTGGCTCTTCAAAAACTTATCTTAGAGCCAAATTTACTAATGTTCCTAATCCTTAAGGCATAAATAAGGCATACAAATAAAACAAGAGTTCGGTGAGAGCCCATTCAGCAGTAAACCTTGGCAGTATAGTTGTTCGTAGACTGCTATTAATCTGAGAAAATGGTAAAGTTCTGTAAGAGATTGTCCAGGTCCGGGCGCCTGGGAGGCTCAGTGGGTTAAAGCCTCTGCCTTCGGCTCAGGTCACGATCTTAGGGTCCTGAGATCGAGGCCCGCATCAGGCTCTCTGCTCAGCGGGGAGCCTGCTTCCTCCTCTCTCTCTGCCTGCCTCTCTGCCTACTCGTGATCTCTCTCTCTGTCAAATAAATAAATAAAAATCTTTAATAATAAACAAAAATTGTCCGGGTCTCAGTGTCTTGAAAGTTTACACAATCTGCAATTTACAATGTATTTTCCTTATCTAGAAACAGTGACAGTAACATCTGCCATATATAGCCGTTGAGAAAATGAATGAGAATGGGTCTGAAAGAGTTCAGCATAGTATCTAGCATCAGTTTTCATCTTCTATATCTAGTTCTGAATTATACAAATACAAAGCGTTTGAAAATACCCTTGCTGAGGATAAAAAATACACATGGAGAAGAAATAAACTGCTTAAAATCAAGGGCTATGAGAAAAATTGAGAGGAACAGTTGGTGATAACAAAGGAGAAGATTTCATGGTACCATGCTCCTTCCTTCAAATGGGCATTTCCTCTCCGCATCTTCATCTATAAAATTAGGACAGTCCCTGTCTCCAATGTTGTCAGATGTTGTCCATGAGATAAAGGATGTAGAAAAACTAACACTGCATTCTGTAAAAGGTAACTATTAGTCACGATAACCAAAATTATTTTTTCTGCAAAAGAGATGATATTTTGATAACTGCTGCTGAAAAAAATGAAAACTTGTATCTAAAATGGTGATTAGTTGATTTTAGAGTAAGATAAAAGAGTCTTAAATTGTAGCATGAAGGATTTTATTTTCAGATAGTAATTGCTGGAATGCAGAATAGGTTTTCAAGGAAAATTAAGAAATTGCTGTTTTTGGAGGTCTGCAAAACTAGTAAACATTCTTCTGTGGTATGACGTGGCTGCTGTTTCCCACTTGACAAAAATTGCTAAATTCTACATATTCTTTGCCAGATGGCCAAGTTAAGAACCTTCTATGAGTCTATATAAAATTCTAACAACTCACAATGGATGTTGAAAGTTTATTTATTTATTTTAAAGATTTTATTTATTTGACAGAGAGAAACACAGCCAGAGAGGAAACACAAGCAGGGGCAGTGAGAGAGGGAGAAGCAGGCTTCCTGCCGAGCAGGGAGCCCGATGTGGGACTCGATCCCGGGTTTCCGGGATCATGACCTGAGCCGAAGGCAGTTGCTCAACCAACTGAGCCATCCAGGCGCCCCTGAAAGTTTCTTAATTAAGACAAATTCTGGGGTGCCTGGGTAGCACAGTTGGTTATGCCTCCAACTGTTGGTTTCAGCTCAGGTTGTGATCTCAGGGTTGTGAGATAAAGCCCCACATAAAGCTTGAGATTCTTTCTCCCTCTCCCCCTGCCCCTCCCACTCATGCTCTAAAATAAAACATAAGTCTTTAAAAAAAAAGGCAATGTAAGTTTTCTCTAGACATCTGAAGGATAAAACTACTGCGCTGAGTGGATGATTACCAGTTGAGCACGACATACCTGTGGTCTCTATATATTCTATCTTAGAAACTCATTTCTCCGCTAAAAGAGTCAATACTGATAAATGACTATCAGTCAAAGCAGGATTACAAAATAATGATGTAATCTGCCCATGAAAATTAGTCTTTTTTCAAAAAAGAAAATTAGTCTTACTGGTTTCTAATTATTTTCTAACTTATTTATTTTTTAACATTGTTATTATTTGGCACAAACTAAATAAAAGGGATTTGAGGAAGAATAAGAATATTCCCTTACCCTAAATAAGTTATATTGAAGTGGGGTAGGAAAGTAAACCAAAAATTATAATTCACATAAACATTAAGTTATAGGATTTTCGGTGCCTGGATGGCTCAGAGGGTTAAGCCTCTGCCTTGGGCTCAGGTTGTGATCTCAGGGTCCAGGGATCGAGGCCCACATCAGGCTCTCTGCTTGGCGGGGAGCCTGCTTCCCCCTCTTTCTCTGCCTATTTGTGATCTCTCTCTCTCTGTCAAATAAATAAATAAAATCTTTAAAAAAAAAAGTTTTAGGATTTTCCCATCAGGACAGCGGGAACAATTCTTACCTTTTGAAGAAGGTACGTCTTTCCCGGTGTATGGGTGTAACTTTACTCTCTTTTTCCCTCTCTTAGATTCAAATATGTCAGCGATTTTCAGTACAAGCTGAAAAAAGACCAACAAAGTACAAGTTAAAACCAACAGCAATTTGTTTTTCTTTTTTTTAAGATTTTCATTTTTAAGTAATCTCTAACTTACCTTGTGGCTGGTACTCATAAGCCCCACATCAAGAATTGTGCTCTCCACTGGCTGAACTAGTCAGCTTCCCCACTTTTTCTTCTTAAAGATTCAATACCAAGTTTTCATGATATATATATATTTTTAAAGATTTTATTTATTTATTTGACAGAGAGAAACACAGCTAGAGAGGGAACACAAGCAGGGGGAGTGATAGAGGGAGAAGTAGGCTTCCTGCCAAGCAGGGAGCCCGATGTGGGACTCGATCCCGGGTCTCCGGGATCATGACCTGAGCGGAAGGCAGTCGCCCAACCAACTGAGCCACCCAGGCGCCCCCAAGTTTTCATGATATTAATTAGTGATTCTCATTCAGAGAAAGATCCATTTTATAAATAAAAATCTTTACATTTTAAAAATTTTGAATCTAAAGTGATCTTTATTAAGATAATATGTTGTTCTGGACGCCTGCGTGGCTCAGGGGGTTAAGGCCTCTGCCTTCGGCTCAGGACATGATTTCGGGGTCCTGGGATCGAGGCCCGCATCGGGCTCTCTGCTCCGCAGGGAGCCTGCTTCCTCCTCTCTCTCTACCTGACTCTTTGCCTACTTGTGATCTCTCTCTGTGGGTCAAACAAATAAATAAAATCTTTTTTAAAAAAAGATAATTATGTTGTTCTAATACAAAAAAGTCCATACAACACAGGTAAGAGAGGGAGGAAAGGGTATCTCCTTTCCAGCAGAACCTAGAACAGGCTCTTAGAGAGATTCCTGGTCACTTTCTGTCCCCACATGCAAGAAATCTGCCTACTGCAATCTATGTGTTGACTGAGCCCTCCCTAATACCCAGAGTAGGAAGAGGAATACTCATTCCACTTGGAAGCCAGGGTAAGGCTCAGTTATTTCTGTTCCCAGGAATTCTTTGCAAAAAGAAGATAATCGTGCTCACAAAAATTTTGTCAAAGCAAATACTCTCTTTGCTACTGGGAGCACTAATATTATAATTTATCTAAGAAACGTCATACAAATAGGAGGCTCTCAAATATGTTTTAGTATAAACACCAGGCTCCATTTAGTATTACTCAGAATTTTTTTCTTTGCTGCTGGGAGGTGTATAAGAGACAGACGTACACACACACAGAGTAGGTTTAAAAAAAAGGAAAGAGGTATAAACAAAACAAATAAAAAAATCTTTTTAAAAGAGAGAAAAAAAATTAAGTTGATGAACAGTCACTTTTAAAAGGAGGAATCTGGGGCATCTGGCAGGCTCAGTCAGTAGAGCTGCGTTTCAGCCCCACCGTGGGTGTAGAGATTGCTTAAATAAATAAATGTAAAAAAGAAATAGGAGGAATTCATTAGTTTTCCATGTATATTTCTCTTTTTGTCTGAAAATTCCAAGCTCTTCCTTAATCATTAATCCTGATTTAACATATTTAATGCCCAGAATTACAACTGTTAGGAACATACAAACCAACAAAGTTGCTTGAGAAAAATGTTCCTGTTCTCTCTTTTGTCCTGTTTCTCTAGCAATCCTGGCAATCCAAAGGCAGTGAATCAGTCCAGAGCAAGAAAAATAACATGTGAGAAACATGTGCTTCCAATATGCAGATTATTCCCACATTTCTGGGTGAGTTTATTCTTTTAAAGATTTTATAGCTGCCATTCAAGTGAAAGATTATCCATGTTCTTAACTATTACCATTATAAAAAGAGAAGAGAATCCAACATAAAAAGATATTGTTAGGGGCTATAGGAAAGGCATATGAGAGTAAACATGTATTTTGGAGACATACCAAAATAGTGTAATCATTTTTTTTAAGATTTATTTATTTATTTATTTATTTATTTACTTATTTTAGAGAGAAAAAGCACACGTTGGAGGGGAAAGAGGGAGAGGGAGAGAGAACCTTAAACAGGTGCCATGCTGAGTGTGGAGCCTGACATGGGACTCAATCTCATGATCCTGGAATCATGACCCAAGCTGAAAGCAAGAGTCAGATGCTTAACTGACTATCCTACTCAGGCACCCCTAAAAATACTATAGTTAGTAATAAGTATTTGAAAATTACACTCAAGGGCGCTTGGGTGGCTCAGTGGGTTAAAGCCTCTGCCTTCGGCTCAGGTCATGATCTCAGGGTCCTGGGATCGAGGCCCACATCGGGCTCTCTGCTCAGCAGGGAGCCTGTTTCCTCTGCTCTCTCTACCTACTTGTGATCTGTCTCTCTGTTAAATAAATAAAATCTTATAAAAAAAAGAAAAGAAAATTACACTCAAAAGGAGACTTGAATATTATAAAGGAAAGGGAACTATCTGCTCTAGAAACATGAGATAAAGTAATAAAACTGAAATTTTGGTTATGAGTTAGGAAGAGGAGCCTACATTTACCTTCCAGTAAATACTGTAGGGTACAGCAGGAAGTATTATAGAATTTTTTTCCTGTGAAATGATAGAAACCATATTGCTATACACAGCTGACATGAACAATATGAGACATTAGGAAATCTACTCTAGGAAACAATCCCACACAGGCTTTCACAGTAAGGAAAGAAAGGAAGGGTGGAGAAGAGGCATATGGACTAGATCAGTGATTTTTCAAACTCTGAAACAAGTTTTCCTTCCTGGGATAGCTCCAGTCATCAAAGGGGAAGTAAATGAAAACTGCTTTCTTCATGGAATGTTGTGGCTGAAGATACTCAGAAGTCAAAATTTTGTACTGCAAACAGAAAAACCTAATAGGATTTAATCCAAGGAAGGTCGTTAAAAGTTTATTCCTGCCTAGTCATCAAGCGTTCACCGCCACATTTTCCTACCTCACTTCTCAAAAGACCTTTGAGGAAATAACTAGAAAAGGAAAAGCTGGATCATGTAACCTAGAGTTAGGAAGAGAATGAGCTTTGAGTACTTGGGGGATCCACAGTACCTAAAACACTGAGGCGTGAAATTAAAAGCACTGCAAATTTCTATGGGGCTCACTGAAATCTACAATCCATTACTCCCAAATATTTGTTAATGTCATTCCGAGAATCACGTCTTCAATGCAATCCCTATGTGTTTGTACTCTCACACCTACAAACACATGATCTGTTGTCTCTGGGCCATGGGGAAGCTGCTTTTTTGTGGCAGCATGACAGATCAGAGGACAGAACTACTCTACAAAGCCAAGCAATTTTTTAAACATCGGATTCTTACATATTCCTCACCATATGCGGGAGAGTAAACAGCTAAGGAGGTTTGCTTTTTTTTTTTTCCACCGAGAAAGATGTGTTTAGTGCTTTTTTAGAACTGTGTGTTCACGTATTAAAGAGGGAGGGGCAGGAAATAGATCAGAAGAATTAAAGTATTGTGGAACAGAATATTTCCCAAGGACCCGATCAGCAGTTACTAAACCAAAAAACAGCTGGGACTTTTTGTTTAATGTTAAAATCAGGTACAAAAACTGTGTGCCAAATGAATACATGCAGTTCATTCAGATGGGATTAAGGGTAGGAATACAACTTAAATGATCTGATTTTTTTTTCATTTCTGCAGAGTTATCCTGAAGACATCCTAAATTATAGAAGAAAGTAACATAAAGGGTTAAAAATATTTTCATGCATTTCTTAAGTTTCTCTCCTTAAAATATATATATATATATATATATATATATCTGTTTACAAATAATCCCAATTTCTTTATTTTGGTTCTATAGCTCTGTCTGAGATGATTTAGATTTACTGCCTTTTCTCCCTTGAGAGAAAAATCATTTATTTAATGTAACTGCTGATAATTTCTATTCCCAAACAAAAGTCAAATTTCTTTCTTCTTCCCCCAGATGGAAATTTTGGCCCCAAATTAAAGGAATATACTTTATTACTGAAAATCTATAAACTCAGGCACAAAACTGTTCACTTCAGCAATTAAATAAGTGGGTGAAAATAACAGCACTGGGGCACCTGGGTGACTCAGTCAGTTAAGCGTCTGCCTTTGGCTCAAGTCATGATCCCAGGGTCCTAGGATCCAGCCCCACATCAAGCTCCCTGCTTGGCAGGAAGTCTGCTTCTCCCTCTCCCTCTGCCCCTTTCTGCTGGCTTGTGTTCTCTCTCCCTCTCTCTCTCTCTCAAATAGATAAAATCTTAGAAAAGAAAATAAAAGAACAGAACAGAACAGAAACAAAAAGGACAACACTGAAGCCAGCTTAATAGAATGTCCTCTTACATGAGGTTCTAGTGCTTCCTTGAAATAGGCAGCTGATTTTAATGAGAACTAATGTAACCGAAGTGAAACCTTCCATCTAAAATCAATTTTCCAAATCCACTACAAAGCCCTGGCAAAAGCCACTCATGCATTTTTCTTGCATGAGCAAAAACCTAAACCTTAAGGCTGCTTTCCAAATCTTCTCATTCCAGTAGATCACAGTTCTAACCTATTATTCATTTTAGTCTAAAGTGTATTTATTCTCATTTATGGAAATGAAGTAAGAGTCAAAAAATGAAAGTACTAGAGTCCTTACCCTTGGAAGATTTTTCCTTTTCCTGTTTGTAACTTCTCCAGCTCGGAAAAGCTTCCATTCAGTTAAAGTGACAGGCAAAGTGGTTTCCTTTGTGAGCTTTGATGGTAAATAAGCTTGGGAATTCTTCAGTTCCATCGTCTTCCGGGTGAGGAACTGAGGTTTGGGAGGAAGCTAAAACAAGAGAAGATGTACCAATAAGGGTAAGATCATCTAGGGAATGCCGATGGTCTCAAGGTCAACTTATCTTAGAAAAAGATGTCTTTAAAGTCACCTGAGCTGAGGATACCAGAATTTCTTTTTCCCCATTTGTAAAGTCATTTCTCGGGTTTCTAATCCAATGTTCTACGATGTCATCACATGTCCAGAAAACAAAAGCTCAGAGTCCTCATTAACTCCAGGCAGCCTTTGCTTGTGGGTGATGAGCATTTTTAGGGACAAGACAGGTAATCGAGGCCACAGACAGTGGGGGGACTAATAGGGAGCTACGGTAAACACAGTGAGAGGAAAAGCTCGTGGTTTCTCTAAAGGTGTTCATAATCTCATTTTGTAGAACTGCTAGTCAGTTCTACAGAACAAACAGAAACCCCCAAACCAAAGAAAACAAAAAGTTGGGTGCTTCCCCCAACTCCACAAAGAACACAAAACCACCACCACCACCACCACCACCCCCCGTATTTCAGCGCCTCTTGATCTTGGCTTTAAACCATTTTAGGCTTTTCGTGGGGAACACGAACAAGATTCTTAGGTTTTCTTAGGTTAATTATATATAATGTTTTCTCATACGGATTCTTTGGTTGTACCTTTGGTGTTCTGAAAGCACTTTTCGGGGGTGGAAGCTTCCAGGCCGAAGGGGACCTCCACATGGGCAAAGGCTGCACTGGAATATCTTCATAGGGATTTTCTTTGGCAGGATCTTGAAAAATAATGGGACAACAAAGTTTAGAGAAATGTCATTAAATGGAAACAAAGGGACTACAGCTAGGAGAAGAAATAAAGAACTATGTTCAGCTCCCTAGTCTAGACTGCTGGCCCTTTAAGCTTGAAAAACCACTCAGGCGTCCCACCAAGCTAAAATAATTCTCAAAGTACTATATACTATAAACATCTACTTCTGAACTGAGCAGTCCCCTAAATTGGCTGTAAAAACCATTCAAGAATAAAAGAATTTATATGACAAAAATTTTCAAATTTAAAAGAAACAGCTACAGCAAGTTATGCTTGATTATAAAAGAAAATACCATCCTACAGTTCAGGGTCCCATCAAATACATACTCATTAAATTTAATTGCACAGTTCATGGACACATACATATAATATCCTCATAGATATTGTCCTCCGACTGTGTGTAATAAAGTGCTGAGCCAGAATTTCTTCCAAGTTCTTCATGAATCTTCTGTGAGTTCCGATTTCGAAAGTGCTGAATATCCTCAAATTCAAAGGATTTCCTTAAGAAAGGAGATGTTTTATTTTTTTTAAAAAGATTTTATTTATTTGACAGAAAGAAACACAGCTAGAGAGGGAACACAAGTGGGGGGAGTTAGAGGGGGAGAAGCAGGCCTCTCATTGAGCAGGGAGCCCGATGTAGGGCTCGATCTCCGGACTCCAGGATCGTGACGTGAGTTGAAGACAGACACCTAACAACTAACCCACCCAGGAGCCCCAACAAAGGAGATATGTTTTAAAGTTAAATTGGAAAAAAAATAAAACTTGTTAAATTGGTATGATAGAAATCAAAAAGTAAAGGACTTGTATGCAAAATTACAAAGGTGTTTTATAATATACCTAAGAATAACATACTAGGCTGGTACCTTATGAACGCCATGAGAACACTGGAGGCCTTTGGCCAATTACATTCATGTTCTTTATTGGGTACTTTTATTAAATTCACTCTCTGATGAAAAGTGAAGCCAAGACCAAGCCTGTCCTAAATGAAGCAGAAGAATGTACTTACTTCCTTACACATTCTTACAGATATAAAAGGTAAGTTTCTCGATGTTCTTATGTTCGCAAATTGTCTTATATATTATTTATTTTTGCAGGTACTGTTCCCTTCGGTTAATCAACATCTGTAAACTCAAACTAGGCCTGTAACCCATGCAGGGAAATGAAAATGGGTTTGAAAAGAAAAAAGCAGCTCAGTAGTTCTGTAAGGGCAATACTTAGAAATCATTATGGAGAAAATAGAAACACACCTTTTAGATCTCCCTCTGATTTTTCTGCTATACTTCTTTGGTTCAGGTTCCTGAGAAGAGACCAAAGAAGACTCTGCACAAGAATTATTTTCACAGTATTTTCTGTCACAGTTTCTTTCTTTACATGGCATAACACCGGATTCAGATAAATATCTGAACGTCCTACGAGGTTTGGGCAAAGGATTTATAGAAGGTCCACATTCTTGTCCCTCAGGTTCAGAGTAAATATTTTCTAAGCTCTTGGTTACTCCATATGAACTATCCAGAACTCTGAAATTCAGTTCTTTTTCTGAAGAGTCACAGTGTTCAAAAGCCAAATTTAAGACTTTATCTGGGGGGAATGCTTCTATTTTCTTCCACAGTATCTGGGAGGTATAGAAATTTCCTGGAGGTAAGGAAGTCTCTGGATCCAAAACAGCTTCTTTCCAGCTTTCTATCTGTTGGACCCTAGAACATACCCATTTGGATTCTGATTCATTCCTAAAGAGGTGTGGATCATCACATCCACGTTTCCCATTTTCATCCTCAGTTTGATCGTGACTTTTAGCATCTTCATTAATATCTAGACCAATATTGCAAGAGTTGGTTATATCCAACTTCCTGCTCTTTCCCTCAGCAATAGGATTTTTCTTAAGAAGGATCTCTTGATGACAGTTATTATATCTCACTCCAAAGTCCTTTGGATGGCACTTCTCTGGATTAGATATACCGTTAGCTCTTCCTTCCCACTGAGAAATTTTTTGTTTGATGTTTTTGCAGTGGCTTCTTGACAGTGTCTGAACAGTAGAACGCGAAAAACCAGCATCCATGTTCCCAGTTGGGTGCATGACAAAGTATGAATTTTACTGAGGCTCCATTATAAGTAACTGTGAAATACTGTATTCTTTATCCTGTCAGAACCCAAACAATTCCAGTACTTTCCTTTCATCTTTAACTTGGAAATCTCTTTTTAAAAAGAAAAATCTTGATCATTGATCCTTGTGGAAAATGGCTGCAATTTTATGTTGAATATTCCTATTAAAAAAAGACAATCATATATTAACACAGTTCTATAATTTCCTAATTTAAAGCCCATCTATCTCTAAATAATTCGTTCACATTGCACATGTAAAAATGCACCTGTCACCCACTAAGTAATTCAACTCCATAAAGACGATCCTAAGATGGTGATAGAACACAGAGAAAATATTACTTGTGATGTTTCTCAAATTGTCAGCTTTAATGTTCTGCCATATTTAATTTCCCAAAGTTACATAGAATGAGGTTTTACGGCACCTGGGTGGCTCAGTGGGTTAAAGTCTCTGCCTTCAGCTCAGGTCATGATCTCAGGGTCCTGGGATCAAGGCCCACATCGGGCTCTCTGCTCAGCAGGGAGCCTGCTTCCTCCTCTCTCTCTGCCTGCCTCTCTGCCTACTTGTGATCTCTCTCTCTGTGAAATAGATAAAAAAAAATTTTTAAAAGATTTAAAAAAATGAGGTTTTATAGGAGATTACACAGAGTAGTATACAATATTATATTGTAAAATCAATTCCTTATGAAACCTTCTCTTTTTTTAAAAATATTTTATTTATTTGACAGAGAGAAACACAGCTAGAGAGGGAACACAGCAGGGGGTGTGGGAGAGGGAGAAGCAGGCTTCTCGACAAGCAGGGGCCTGATACAGGGCTCAATCCCAGAACTCCGGGATCATGACCCGAGCTGAAGGCAGACGCTTAACAACTGAGCCACCCAGGTGCCCCATGAAACCTTCTCTTAATGAAACAAGGACCATCAGAGTATTATAAAAAGCATACATATACAAAAATACCTCTCAAATAACTAAAACGTTTATGTATACATCCAGAGAAAAAGCCAGTTGGTCTGGAAACACATCAATACCTAATTTCCCCCTCCCCTCCTATGTTGGGAGATGATACAAGCCCTTATTTCAACATACCCTTATTTCAACTCTGTTAGTAGCGCAGGACTCCACATGCACATTGCTAACGAAAAGTCAAGGTTCCATTAACTGTCAGCTGCTTATAACCTATTTCGTCACCGACTGAACTGTCACACATTGCTGCCACCACACCCTTGACCCATATCGGCAAAAATACTCACAGGCACTGTCACAGTCCTTCCTTTCACATACAGGCTTCACTCATTTAGGCCCATAAATGTTTCCTCAAATGTAAAATTTGGCATAGAACTTTTCTTATCAACTGAGTAAAGACCCGATCTCGAGTTCTGCAGTATACTACTTATAAATAGCAACTGATTCAAAACTTCCTGAAGCAGGGGTCATCCTTCCTTGAGCTTTGTCTGTGGGGCCTTGATTAAGAGGCAGGAAAATATCTGGGCCCGGCTCTGTCAGGGCAGCTGACCAAAACTGATACACAATTCACACACAAAATTTATTCTAGGCAGGACAACTGCTAATCAGGGTTTCCATCAACTTTCCTTTCAACCATTCCTACAAATTTGTAGGAAAACCAGCTTGGCCTACAAATAAACTCTGATGAGGCTCTAACGAAAAGAAAATCATTCTAAATAACCTTAAGAAATTAAACTAATGTGGGGGGGGGGGAAAGAAAGAAAACACAAAGCCGCGACATACCAAAGCTATTGTTGCAGAACTTTCTTTCTTTGGCTGCTGTCACCGCCACCACAGCTCCCCGCCCTTGCTCTGTGTGACCCGCCAGCACAAACTGGCACCCAGACCCAGAACTCTCCATAAAGACTAATGCATACATAGCCCATTCGGCTACCGCTCACTATTAAACTCGAAATCCTTTTGTCACTTCTGATGTTTATCAAGGTTTCCTAAGGATTTTAGGGTGTGCTTGAGACTCATGTTTTCTTCACTATAGATGAGATGGAAGTACAGTTGACCCTTAAACAAAGCTGGGGTGAGGGGTGCTGACCGCCGCACAGTTGAAAATCTGCCTATAAGTTTTTTTTCACTGTCTTGAAATTTTTTTAATTTTTTAATTTTTTAATTTTTATTTTTTAAAAAGATTTTATTTATTTATTTATTGACAGAGACATCACAAGTAGGCAGAGAGGCAGGCAGAGAGAGGAGGAAGCAGGCTCCCTACTGAGCAGAGAGCCCGATGCGGGCCTCGATCCCAGGACCCTGAAATCATGACCTGAGCCGAAGGCAGAGGCTTAACCCACTGAGCCAGGTGCCCTATTTTTAATTTTTTTTTATAATAATTTATATTATAACTTTTGACTCCTCCAAAATTTAATTACCAACAGCCTACAGATGGCAGGAGGAAGGCTTACCCATAACACTAACAGCTGACTAACACGTATTTTGTATGTTACATGTATTATATGTTGTATTCTTTTTTTAGTATACTGTATTCTTATAAAAAAACTAGAGAAAATATTGAGAAAAATCCTAAGAGAAAATATATTCACAGTGCTGTACTGTACTTGTCACAAAATACCCACCTAGATGTGAACCCACAGAATTCAAACCTGTGTCATTCAAGGGTGAACTGTATTTTTCTCTGTCCTAGGAGCCTAGGAGAAGTTTCAAGCAGTCTTTATTAAAGTTTTCTTTACTTTTCCTTTGTTAATATGTGAATGTATGTAATGTATGAAGGGCTGTAAGGTATGAATGGGTCGAACTCGGAAGAAAGATGAAATTTGTTAGGGCTAAAGAAATTTTTTTTTATGGCTAGAGAAATTATTAACTTGAAGATTACTAGCAACAAATGCTGAGTTTATGGACTTCACACACAATTATGAATGATGCGTATTAATGGTGTTTCAGTGGCAAGAGGGTAGCGGAAGAACGGAAGACACTCCTAACAGAGGCAGGCATTATAAACAGAAATGCTACCTGCTCCTAAACGTACATATTAATACACTATAGCTTTCAAAACAATGGACAAATGAGGGGCACCTGGGTGGTTCAGTCATTGGGCATCTGCCTTCGACTCAGGTCATGATCCCCGCATCGGGCTTCCTGCTCGGCGGGAGGCCTGCTTCTCCCTCTCTCACTCCCCCTGCTTGTGTTTCCTCTCTAACTGTGTTTCTCTCTGTCAAATAAATAAATAAAATCTTTTTAAAAAATGGATAAACGATTTCAGAAACAAAAAAGTTTTAATGCGTGAACTGGGGTAAATCAGGGAGGGAGATGAAAACATGAGACACTTTGGACTCAGAAACAAACTGAGGGTCTTGGAAGGGACAGGGATGGGTGAGCCCCGTGGTGGGTATTGAGGGCACATATTGCATGGAGCACTGGGTGTGAGGCATAAACAATGAATCTTGAACACTGAAAAAATAAAATAATAATAAAAAAAACTATGTCAAAAAAAGAAACTATGTCACACATAAAATGCAAAACCATCTATAGAAAAAAACGTTTTAATGCATTCTAACTAGACAGATGTCTACCTAGACAGTACAGAAAATTTATCTTTATGTCTAATTTCACAGTTCCAATTTTTGACAGATTAAACTCTTTATGATATGGTTTGCCTATTCTTTTTCTTTAAACAGTTTATTTTATTTTATTATTTTTTAAAGATTTTATTTATGTATTTGACAGAGAGAAACACAGCCAGAGAGGGACCACAAGCAGGGGGAGTGAGAGAGGGAGAAGCAGGCTTCCCGCCGAGCAGGGAGCCCGATGCGGGACTCGATCCCTGGTCTCCGGGATCATGACCTGAGCCGAAGGCAGTCACTTCACCAACTGAGCCACCCAGGTGCCCCTGGTTTGCCTATTCTTATATACAAGTTCTGATTCTGTCCCCTCCAAAAAATAAAAATCACTCACCAAACCAAAAGGCATGTCATGTCTGACTTAAACTTAAATTCTGAGCCACCTTCCTCCCCAACCCCTCCTCCACATGGCTCTCTTGCTCTGTGAGATCCTTTTTATCCCATCCCCCATACCTCTCCAGGTTCTTACGTGGACCTCCCCCACCAGGAACATTCTAAGCCCCAAGTGCTGGCCCGTTTTTCAAGTAAGTCCTAGATCTCTCCACAGCTTCATCTTTTGGAAAACTCCCTAAAGCCGACTCACACATTTGTCCCTAGAGATTGCTTCCCCAACTGTGCTGCAACAGCTCTAACAAAAACAGACTGAGAAAATATGACAACTTCAACAATTTCTAGAATTTTTTTCTTCTTAAGTCCATGAAATGAGTCAGACTTCCCTCCCATTAAAGATGACTAAGGCAGGCAGGACTCACAAGTTAAAGAGGAGGGAAAGCACTCAATAACCATAATGGGCATCTCAACAGAAAAAACAGCAACAGAACAAAAGATGTACAGATATGAAAAATCAGACATGGTTTTAGAAGAATAATAAAACAGCATACTTGGAATAAAGAGTACTTATCAAACTTTTTTTTCCCTATCCTTTGATCCCAAAAAGGTGATCCTTCATCAGATCCCCTTGTTTGTTTGTTTGTTTCTGAGTATTTACTTTCTTTTTTTCTTTTAATTATTTGACAGAGAGAGAGAGAGATCACAAATAGGCAGAGAGGCAGGCAGAGAGAGAGGAGGAGCAGGCTCCCTGCCGAGCACAGAGCCTGATGAAGGCCTCCATCCCAGGACCTGGAGATCATGGCCTGAGCTGAAGGCAGAAGCTTTAACCCATTGAGCCACCTAGGCGCCCAAGTATTTACTTTCATCTAAGAAACACATCAACTGTAGTTTATCAGCTTAAAATGTAATATATAACTTATCACATATAGGATTCTGTGTTTTTAGCATATTAAAAGGAACCAATTTGAGTCCATTTGGGTAAGTGAAATTCTCTGGAAAGAGAATGTTGATGCTTTGTTTTACTAGCTCAAGCCTTATGTGAGAAAGCTTCTCACTCCAAATCCTTTAAAATATTTGATCTGGGGACGCCTGGGTGGCTCAGTTGGTTAAGCGACTGCCTTCGGCTCAGGTCATGATCCTGGAGACCCGGGATCGAGTCCCACATCAGGCTCCCTGCTCGGCGGGAAGCCTGCTTCTCCCTCTCTCACTCCCCCTGCTTGTGTTCCCTCTCTGGCTGTGTTTCTCCCTGTCAAATAAATAAAAAACCTTAAAAAAAATATATTTGATTTGATCAAATATAAATATCTGACAAAACAGGAAGAATTTGGAACATTCTAAAAGTTGATTTAAAAACTGATGAAAGAGTATGCTTTTAATGATTGATTGATTGATTTTTGACAGAGAGGGAGAAAAGGCATGTGCCTGAGTGTGACATGAGGGACAGGAGGAGAGACTCTTCAGGCAGACTCGCTGCTGAGCTGTAGAGCCCGACAGAGGGTAGGGTGAGGAGGGTTAGGGAATGTGGGGCGGGGTTGGGGGGCTCAATCTCACAACCCATGAGATCAAGACCAGAGCTGAAACCAAGTGTGATGCTCAGCCAACTGAGCCACCCAGGTGCCCCAAGGGTACGCTTTTAAATGATTAATTTTTTTTAAAGATTTTATTTATTTGACAGAGAGAAACACAGCCAGAGAGGGAACACAAGCAGGGGGAGTGAGGGAGGGAGAAGCAGGCTTCCTGCTGAGCAGGGAACCCGATGTGGGGCTCGATCCCGGATCTCCGGGATTGATTATGACCTGAGCCGAAGGCAGTTGCTTAACCAACTGAGCCACCCAGGCACCACCAAATGATTAATATTTTGTATGTGAATTTTACCTCAATTAGAAAGAAAAGTGATGAAAGGGACAAGTCTTACAACTGGCCGCAACAGTCATTGAACTAGACTTGCCTTCCCAACATAACTACAAAACTGGACTTATATATCAAATAAAATAAATGTTTTTATATTGGATAACAGACAACACAGGACTGTAATCTCTGACTGGAGAAAAACAAATGAGGCAGGCACTCTGTCGGTCCAGTTTTTACCCTGGAGGCTCTTTCCAGATAACAGTACAGAACACGATACCCTTGTTGAATTACAGGTAAATGGATGAGAGTTCGAGGGGCTAGGAAAGATGGAATTTTCAGGGCCCCGTATCAGAGAGGAGGGAGCAACACCAAACTAACATGCCATGTTCCGGCTGAGGCAGGGCCTGGGGAAGTACAGCTAGGTATCCCCACGTCCCACAGGCATGCCTCCCCAACTCATGCCTGACTGGTAACCCCCAAGATCTATAAATCTCTGCCCAGAACACACTTGCTAATCTGGATCAGGGCAGGTGACAGGTTTGCTTCTGGAAACCAAGGCCTCCAATCAGCTGCTTGCCAGATATACCATGGTGCTGCCAGGGTGGAGTGGGATAGCCATTACCACGCCCTGTTTCAAGACACCATGGGCCTACATGCCCAACATCAACACCAGGCTTTTGCCGAGATCAGAGGGGCAGTGGTCGCAGTGTACAAGTAAGGAAGGGCCATGCAAGGCTAGCTGGAGCTTGTGCAGCCAAAAACCCATCCTTAGGAGGTGGCCGGAGGCAGGGACCCAAGTGAACTGAGGCTCCAACCGCTGGTACACACTGTATTGTCCCATCAGATTTCGCATACAAAACACACTTTCAGGGGTGGCTGGCTGGTTCAGTCAGTAGAGTATGCAACTCTTGATCTTGGGGCTGTGGGTTCAAGTCTCATGGTGGGTTTAGTAATAAATTACTTAAAAATAAAAAATAAAACCTTTAGTTAAGATTTTATGGCTCAGTTAGTTAAACATCTGCCTTCAGCTTGGGTCATGATCTCAGAGTCCTGTGATCAAGCCCTGTGTCATTGGGCTCCCTGCTCAGTGGGGAGTCACTTTGAATTTAAAGATACTTCTGTTAAAATAAAGGGGTTCAAACACTAAAGTAAACATTATAAGAACCCTGGATTGTTTGTAATATCAGACAAGCAGACTTCTAGCCAAGAAATATTAGCAGAGATAAAGACATTTCAAACAAAAATGGAGTCAATTCATCAAGAAGATTGAATGTTCATGTACCTTAATGTTCATGTATCCAGTAACAGAGTTTCAAAACGTAAGACACAAAAAATGCAGAACCAAAAGGACAAACGGACAAGTCTGTAATTTTACTGAGGATTTCATCACTCTTCATGAGTAATAGCCATACTGACAGAAAAATCAGGAAAGAGATAAAAGACCTGAATACCATCATTAATCAACCTGACCTACCTAAGAGACATTTTAGAACACTACACCCAACCGAACATATATACTCAAGCATATATGCAATATTTACCAGTAAACCATATGATGGACAATAAAATAAAACTCAACAGATTTTAGATGATTGAAGTCATCGTGAGAATGATTCTCTAACTCACAATGGAACTTAATTAAAATTAAGTAATCAAAAGATATCTGGAAAATGCCAAGGTATCTGGAAATAAATGCTTATGTTATAAAAGAAAAAAGTTTGGAAACACTATAATTTGGTGTTTTAGATTAAAATATACTTTATCTCATTAAGTTTCAAGTTATTACTTTAACTTATTCCCCAGATTAAATGCTCTACATTAACATCTGCTTAAATTATCCTACTGCCAATCCCGCAAAAAAACATGCCATCCTTTTAAATATTACATGGTTCTAAATCTTACCGTGAAATTTCAATGTCTGAAAAAAAAAAACCCAATCATTCAAGCTTGTTTTTTAAGAAGGAAAAAAAAAGTAAATTAAACTCAATGCAAGTAGAAGATGTCAATATTCATGAAACAGCAACCACTGAACACAGAAATCAATGAAACATAAGAAGTTATTTGAAAATCAATAAATCGATGAACATCTAGGTGGGTTGAACAAAGAAAAGAAGGAGAAAAGGCACAAATTGGCAGTATGAAGAATGAAAAAGGGGTCATTACCTACAGATCTTTCATTAAAGGATATAAAGGATGATTATGAATAAATTTAGTATAGTAAATTTGACAACTTATATGAAATGGACAAATTCCTTGAAAGATACAAATTGCCAAAAGAGACACAAGAAGGAATTCTGAGTATCTCTATTTATTTTTTAAAATTAAATTTTAATTGAAAGCTTTGCATTACAAAAACTCCAGGTCCATGCAGCTTCATTTGTTAATTTTATTAAACATCCAAAGAAATAATATTAATCTTACACAAACTCTTTTAGAAACAGAAGAGGAAACATTTTCTAACTCATTTTGTAAGACCAACATTACCCTGTTGGAAAACCAAAGATGCTACAAGGGAAGAAAAATGTAGATCAGAACTCATGAATTTAGATGTGAAAGTCCTTTAAAAATATTAGCAAATAGGGCGCCGGGGTGGCTCAGTGGCTCAGTGGGTTAAAGCCTCTGCCTTTGGCTCAGGTCGTGATCTCAGGGTCCTGGGATAGAGGCCAGCATGGGGCTCTCTGCTCTGTAGGGAGCCTGCTTCCTCCTCTTTCTCTGCCTGCCTCTCTGCCTATTTGTGATCTCTCTCTGTCAAATAAATAAATAAAATCATTAAAAAACATTAGCAAATGAAATTCATAAATAAATATAAAAGATACTGAGTCATGACTATGTAGAGCTTATAAGAGAATGCAAAGTTGCTTTAAAATTAAAAATCATTATATTTATGAGATAAAGAAAAAAGCCCCCTTGTAATTATCTTAGTAGATGCAAAAAAAGCATTTGAAAAATTTCATGCTTATTCATAACTGGGGAAGAAACCCTCTTGCAAATCAGAAATTGAATTTCCACATTCTGATAAATGGCAACTATGAAAAACTACTGCAAAATCATACTGAGTGGTAAAAGATTTAATACCTTTTCCTTAAGACTGGGAAAAAGTCAAGGATGTTTCACTGCTTTTATTCAACACTTTTATTTCATTTAGATAGGAAAAGTACCCTTTCAGCTCTGACACCCTGAAGAACAAGGTCATGAAAAGAGGAGGAATTGGTGTGGTGCAGCCGTTTCTAACGTCTTGGGTCCCTGCACCTTTTGCAAACTCCAACAGTGCTATACTGGGACATCCAGAGGTTCACCACCTATGTGATCTGCAGGAGCCACTGTGAGAAGGTCCTAGGGAGAAATTTGTCATTTTCAATGGAAACCAAGTGGCAGTTACTAATTATGATAACGGTGCTCTTTAGATCTGGATTTACTGCACTTTTTTTAATAGTAAGACACCAGCTGCTTAAGAAATAAGGATGTTTTAATTAATCCATTAGACAGATGTGAAAAGGGACACTTAAGAGGTGCAATCTCCTTGAAAAAAATGAATCAAACTCTTGAATTCAACATAGTAAATATGTCTGTAAATAAACTTATGGCATTAAAAAAAGGAAAAGAAGTAAAACATGATTATGTATGTAGAAAGTCCTAAGAAATCTACAGTAACAAGCTACTAAAATTCATCAAGGTCTCGGATACATGGTCAATATATAAGAGATAACTTGTATTTATACATACAGGGAATAAATAACTGGAAAGTGAAATGTAAAATAACATTAAAAGTTGCATAAAATCATGAAATACTTAGGGGTACAAAACTTGTATGCTGAAAATACAAGATATTGCTAAGAAAAAATAAAGAACTACTAAATAAACAAAGAGATCCATCACATTAATGAACTAGAAGATTCAATTTTGTTAGAACTTCAGATTCTCTCAAAATTGAACTGTAGATTCAACACAGTCCTAATCAAAATCACAGCAGGCTTTGTTGCAGAAATTGATAAGCTGATTCTCAAATTTAGATGGAAATGCAAAGGACCTCGAATAGCCTAAAACTTTTTCAAGAATAAGAAAGTTGAAGAACATATACTACTGATTTCAAGATACTATACAGTTATAGTAATCAAGACTATGTGTAGTAGTGAAAGCAGAAACAAATGGGTCAATAGAACAGTACAGTTCTAGTGATAGAATAGAACAGTTCTACACACATATGCAGTCAATTGATTTCCAAAAAGCTGGGGAAAAACAATCTTTTCAGTAGATGCTTTGGAACAAAAGGGTATCTCCAGGGGAAAAAAGTTAACCTTAACCTTACACACCATTTAAAAAAGTTAACTAGAAATGTATCATAAGCCTAAACCTAACAGATAAAACTATAAACCTAGAAGAAAAAATAGACAAAAAAATCTTTGGGGAAGGAAAAGATTTCTTAGGACATGAAAAGCACTAACTGACGGAGGCAAGAAACTGAAAAACTGGACCTCATTAAAATTAAGATCTTGTGCTATTCTAAAGATGTTTTAAAAATGAAACAGCAAGCCACAGACAGGGAGAGACTTTCCCAAATACATATTTCTGACAAACACTTAAATCCACAACATATAAGTAACTATTACAAATGAATGATAGGTAAACAACACAATTAAAATATGCATCAGATGTGAACATTTTACAAAAGATTTTACGAGTAGCCAGTAAGTAAAAAAAAGTACCTGAAAAGCTGTACGCTATCATTCGTCATTCAAGACATGCAAATTAAAACCCAAGAAACCACTACATACCCACTAGAATGGTTAAAATGTAAAAGAAGTCTGGGAGTAGCTGGAACCCTCAAACACTGTTGCACTGTAATATGGTACAACCACTTTGGAAAACAGTTTGGCAGTTTCCTATAAAATGAAACATATGATTGCCATATGAAAGAGCAATCTCACTTGTAGGTATTTCATGTGAAAGAAAATGTTATGCTAACACACATACTTCTCACAGCATCTTTATTCAGAAGAGCCCAAACGAGAAACAACCAAAAGGCCATCAACAAGTGAATAGGATATTCCAATAGGATATTCCTCAGCAATAAAAAGGAACAAAATCAACAATATGCACAACACAGACATCTCCCCAAAACATGTAGAAACAAAAAAGTACATACAATATGATCTCATTCATATGAAATTCAAGGACAGCCAAAATTAATCTATAATGAAAGGAAGCAGATCTGTAGTTGTCTAGGGCCAGGAGGGTGAGAACTAACCACAAAAGAATATAAGGAAACTTTTGGGGATGATGAAAATATTATATATCTTGATAGTAGTTACAAAGGTATATACATTTGTCAAAACTAACTGACCATACACTTAAAACGGGTGCATTTGTTTGTATGAAGTTACATTCTGGGACACCCGGCCAGCTCAGTCAGTAGAACATCCAACTCCTAATCTTGGGATTGTGTGTTCAAGCCCCATTCTTTCTCTTCTCCTTTTGAGACTTTAATTACACACATGTTAGATGATTTAATATTATTGTACAGGTTACCTGTGCTCTGTACATTTATTTTTTTACCTTATTTTTTATTTTATCTGCTTCAGTTTAAATTCTATTGATCTGTTTTCAAGCTCACTAAACATTCTACAGAGCAAAGTCCAACCTGATTTTAAATCCATCCAATAATTCTTATTTCAGCTATTGTATTTTTCAGCTTCAAATTTTCTATCCGGTTCTTCTAACATTTCCATTCCTCTTCTGAAATACTCCATCTTTTCACCCATCAGGTTTTTTCCTGTATATTATTTAATATAATTATAATAATCCTAAAGTCCTTGTTAGCTAATGCCAACAACTGTGTCAACTTCAGGTTTCCTTTTACTGACTCTTTTCTCTTTCATTATGGCTCACATTTTCTATTTCTATTTCTCCTTATAATTTTAATTTATGTATGTATGTATTTAAGTAATCTCTACCCACACTGTGGGGTCAAACTCACAACCCCAAGATCAAGAGTCTCATGCTCTTCCCATTGAGCCAGCCAGTCACTCCACTGCCTTGTAATTTTAATCATATTCTTGATACTGCCTATAAAAGAACAGTAGAGGAAAACATACACTTTGTGTTTGTTTTGCTTTATATATTTCTGAGATTATAAATATTCCTCTCTTTGGTAATTAGATCGAGGGGCTGATCATTCAAATTCCTCATAAAGTCAAGTTGAGCTGAGGCTGAGTAGCAGGTCTTATTACGCAGAATTCACCTGGTTTTAGCCCAACCTCTAACCTCCTGAGTTGCTGCTGCCTTTTAAATACTGTCAGTATTTGAGATGGAAAAAGGATGACTCCGGTTTCAATTATTTTTGGTTCAACTCTGGATTCAACCTTGGCAAGATATCACTACACAAATATGTGGGACTATAAAACTTCTTTGTCCCTCCCATACCCCCTGCAATGCTGCTGTCTTAGTAAAAGCTGGAACAGCAGATAATTATTGGGCCAAGTGGTTTGTTTTTGCATTTGGGATTCTTCCAGATTCCAATCCACACTCCAGTTCCAATTTTAGTATGTGTGCTGCTGAAGCAAATACCACACTCCAATCCAACAGTCCACACTGCAAACTAAGACTTGGCAGATTTTTCGCTTTCCTCTGGGAAGCCTCACCAGCTACACCAGGGCTACTTGTACCCAGACTATACGCTTGTCCTCAGGTATGGAAGCTGATATGGCTCTTTTCTCACTTACAAAGGAACTCACTTTGGAATTCAGTTCATCAAAATTTCGTTACATCCACTACTATTCGCTAGCCCCAGAGGAATGCATGATTTTTATTTTGTCCAG
>PITA01006842.1:56429-95473 GCA_004023965.1 Spilogale gracilis
ATGTTTGTTTCGTGTGTGTGTGTGTGTGTGTGTGTGTGTGTGTGTAATAGATTTTACATGTATTTATTATGGTGAGGTGTGGTCAAAAAATTTGGGAAGTCTGTCTAGAGCCATTAGAATCTACTTCAGCGCAAGACGCAGGTACTCATTCTATAAGGTTGTTGTAAGGATTAAATATGAAATGATGTAAACTAAGACAATTCCTGGCAAATTTGTTTGTTTTTTAATTCCTGGCATACAGAAACTGCTCAATAAATGATAGTTATTGGGGTGCATAGGTGGCTCAGTTACTTAAGCATCTGATTCTTTTTTTTTTTTTTAAGATTTTATTTATTTGACAGAGAGAAACACAAGCAGGGGGAGTGAGAGAGGGAGAAGCAGGCTTCCTGCCGAGCAGGGAGCCCGATGTGGGACTCATCCCCGGTCTCCGGGATCATGACCTGAGCCGAAGGCAGTCGCTTAACCAACTGAGCCACCCAGGCGCCCCTTAAGCATCTGATTCTTGATCTCAGCTCAAGGTCTTCACCTCAGAGTCCAGAGTTCAAGCCCCGGGGCCCTGGGCTCCACGCTGGGTGTGGAGCCTACTTAACAGAAACATGGTAGCTATTAATTATTTCCTGAACACACAATGTACTTTCCTTTCCCAATGTTAAATTCCTCTAGGAACAAAAAGCTTTTGTACGCATTTTGCATGACCTCAATGACCTTAATGTTCTGGAGTCATTCTTGCTGAGGATACTTAGAAAAAGAGGAAACTTAAGGATGAAAATGAGAGGTAACACCGATAGCCAGAGAGGAATAAATGTCTCTGCAATGCTGTCCTGAAAGCCCTAAAGTGAACCTAAATCTCAGAATGTAATTCCCTCACTTGCTATAGCAGAGGATGCTAAGACATGTTACAGAAATGCCAGATGCAGGGGTGTCTGGGTGGCTCAGTTGTTAAGCGTCTGCCTTCGGCTTGGGTCATGATCTCGGGGGCCATGAACACAGGGCTCCCTGCTTAGTAAGAGTCGGCTTCTGCCCCTCCCTACCTCTGCCTCATTCCCCCACTTTGCCCACTCTCCCACTCGCGGGCTTGCTCTCTTTCAAATAAGTCAATAAAATCTTAAAAAAATATATCGGATATAATAAAATCTGCTCAGGAAGATGGGTAGGAATTTGAACTGTTCACATTATCTGCCTTTTGGAATTTTCTAGCAGGTATATAATAAAATACTAATATAGTATTTAATTTATAAAGCCTCTGGATAATTTTTTTAAGATTTATCTATTTATTTTAGAAAGAGAGAGAATCTCAAGCAGACTCCCTGCTGAGTGTGGAAAAGCCTGACACACAGCTGAATCTCAGGAACCTGAGTTCATGACCTGAGCCAAAACCCAGAGTCAGATGCTCAACTGACATAGCCACCCAGGCACCCTGCCCTTGGATGCTTTTAATGAAGCCCACAGAAATAAATTTTGCATAAGATTCTTTTTTTTTTTTTTTTGCTTAAGATTCTTTATTCAATTTGTTCAAAATATTTTAAAGCAAAAGAGAAAAAAAATAAAGGTCCAACTGGCTTCTACCTTTCAAACTGTTACCATCTTGTTAACTGTTTCTTGAATAACAAATCTTCAAAGCAGGCACATACAGGATATCAGCCTTTTATCTCACTTCTATCAGAGGAAACAGCCTTATAGGTAACTAAAAATGATTCCCAAAATAGCAAAGAAACTTAAAAAAAACCCTAATACTACTAATAATAGACAATATAAATTTTTCAGCAGTTATTGTGCCTAACTGCAAAGGAAGCAACAGGATTCTTCAAAAAATAAACATAATTCCTTACCAATCCTATCAGTTCTCTTAAGACGTCTGTCATGGAAAATTTCTGAGTTTTCTTTTTTAAAAAATTTTAATCAATTTATTTATTTTGAAAGATTTTATTTGTTAGACAGACTGCACAAGCAGGGAGAAAGGCAGGCAGAGGAAGAAGCAGGTTCCCCGCTCAGCAAGAAGCCCAAAGAGGAAGAAGCCCAATAGGAGACTTGATCCCTGGACCCTGGGATCATGACCTGAGTTGAAGGCAGATGCTTAACCAACTGAGCCTCCCAGGCGTCTCCTGTTTTGTTTTGTTTTGTTTTTTAAATGAAAGAATGAAAAGTGATACTTGAGTTAATTCAGATTATATTCAGAATTTGGAGGCATAAACCAAAGAACTAGAAGAATGCTAATTTTGTGATTGTGTTAGATGATTGGTTGTCCACATTACTTAAAAAACTTCTAAAAGACTATAATTCTTCTTTGCTGTTCACTGATTCTAATGGGTGCTTTATTTAACAAGGCTGTGTGACCCTAGGGGCTATCCTCATAACTAACTCAATGTTACGGGCTGAATGCTTGCGTCCCCCCCCATTCCTACATTGAAGCCATAATCCTCAATGTGATGGTATTAGAGATGAGGCATCAGGAGCATGGAGTACCCAAGAACGGGATTAATGCCTTTATAAGAAGAGACATAAGAGAGATGAGAACTCTCTCCACTATGGGAGGATACAAGAAGATGGCCATCTGCAAACCAGGAAAGGGCCCTTGCTAGGAACCATATTGGACGGTACCTTGGTCTTGGACTTTGCAGTCTCTAGAACTGTGAGAAATACAGTTTTGTTAAGCCACCCAGTCTATGGTAGTTTGTTACAGCAGCCTGAGCTGACTCGACAAATGCTAATTTCACCTTCAAAACTTATCTCTAACCCTGACCACTTAACCATCTTCACTACTACCACAATAATCAACACCATCATTCCTCCCTCTCTCGTTTTTTAATTTCTATTCAATATTCACCTTTCCTGTCCATCTTATCTAAAATAAGGCTTCTTGGGGTTCCTGGGTGGCTCAGATGGTTAAGTGTCTGACTCTTGTTTTTGGCTCAGGTCATGATCTCAGGGTTGTGAGATCAAGTCCCTCAGTGGGCTCAACACAGAGTCTGCTTCAGATTCTCTCTTCCACTCCCTCCACCCTTCCTCCTGCTCATGTGCATGCTCTCACTCTCTAAATAAGTAAAATCTTAAAAAATAAAATAAAATAAAATAAGGCTTCTTTCCCTACATCTTTCTGCTGCCTTTCCTCTTCTTTTTTTTTTTTTTTTTAAGATTTTATTTATCTATTTGACAGAGAGAAACACAGCCAGAGAGGGAACACAAGCAGGGGGAGTGAGAGAGGGAGAAGCAGGCTTCCTGCCGAGCGGGTAGCCCGATGTGGGGCTCGATCCCGGATCTCTGGGATCATGACCTGAGCCGAAGGCAGTTGCCCAACCAACTGAGCCACCCAGGCGCCCCTGCCTTTCCTCTTCTATATTTTCTCCACAGAACTTATCATTTACCTGAAATTCCATTATTTGTTGACTTATTATTTGTCTCCCATCTTGGAACAAAAGATTTTCCATTATTATAGTCCCAGCACCTAGAAAACTCTGCATCACACAGTAACCCCTCAATAAATATTTGCTGAATGAATAAATCCTGAATATAGGAATGCATAAAGAGCAAGGAAAGGTTTACACAATTAGCAGTGCCTATTACTTTAAGTGTTTCTAATGAGTTGAAGTTGCTCCATTTGTAGGAGGGAAAAATATCTTAGAATACTGGAAGGAGAAATAACACCAAAACAACTTATTTAAATGATAATAAGCACCCCAGTAATAAGAATCTTTTTGTATATTCAGTATTTGCAGGGCATTACATGCATAATCTCATTTAATCCTCACACAATCTATGGAAGAAGATATTTTCATTTTCTAGGTGAGGAAACCTGAGGCTTAGCAGGTTAGATTACTTTTTTTTTTTTTTTTAAGATTTTATTTATTTGACAGAGAGAAACACAGCCAGAGAGGGAACACAAGCAGGGGGAGTGAGAGAGGGAGAAACAGGCTTCCTGGCGAGCAGGGAGCCCGATGTGGGGCTTGATCCCGGGGTCTCCAGGATCATGACCTGAGCAGAAGGCAGTCGCTTAACCAACTGAGCCACCCAGGTGCCCGTAGATTACTTTTTAAGATTATATACATTACAGTATATGGAATAAAAAGAATTTGAAGTCCAAAACTCTTGTTCTTATTAGCACATAACACACTACCTTCAAGATAAAAAGACATTTTGATAAGAGACATATATAAATCAGAGGTCACCAAACTGATTTGAAATGCCTAAGAAAACTGATTTATGTGGATTGATAAATTACAGACCTAACAATTATAACATTATGCATATTATAAACTGAAAAATTTTAAAGCAAGAGATTTTCTTTTAATTTCATTTTGTTGGCTTTGTAAAAAATTAAATATATAAATGGAGGATAAAATAACCATTTCTCACTCGTCTTATAACTAATAAATATTTTAGGTACGACCAATAATTAAACATGATTTTTAAATTTTTTTTAATTTTACTTTTTTTAAAGATTTTATTTATTTATTATTTGAAAGAGACAGAGAAAGACAGAGAGAGATCACGGGCAGTGGGGACGTGTACAGGGAGAAGCAAGCTCCCCACTGAGCAGGGAGCCCAATGTGGAACTCAGTCCTAGGACCCTGGGATCATGACCTGAGCCAAACGCAGACCCTTAACTGGCTGTCCCATCCACGCACCCTAAACATGATTTTGTTTTAGAAAAAGACTTATTTGAGAAAGAGAGTGCAAACAGAGGGAGAGGCAGAGGCAGAGGGAGAGAATTTCAATCAGACTCCATGCTGAGCTGAGTGGGGAGGGGCAATGCTTAATCCCAAGACCACAAGATCATGATCTGAGCTGAAATCAAGAGGCAGAGCCCAACTGACTGGGCCACCCAGAGGTTCCCATGATGTACTTTTCTTGACACTGTGACTCAGAGATATAGTTCTAAATTCACTTTATTTCATGCTTGGTTCTAAGGGTGTTAGGGGCTGAACTGTGTCCCCCCCTACCCATTCATATGTTGAAGTCCCAATCCCCAGTACCTCAGAATATGACTGTATTTGGAGACAAAATATTTTTTAAAAAGTAATTAAGTTAAAATAAGGTCACTACAGTGGGCCCTAATCTAATATGACTGGTATCTCTATAAGAAAAGGAAATTTGTGGGGCACCTGGGTGGCTCACTGGGTTAAGCATCTGTCCTTGGCTCAGGTTATGATCCTGAGTCCCAGGATGGAGACTCACATGAGGCTCCCTGCTCAGCGGGAAGTCTACTTCTCCCTCTGTCCCTCCCCCTGCTCACGCTCCCTCTCTCTCATAAATAAAAGCTTAAAAAAGAAAAAAACAAAAACAAAAAAAAAAAAAGGAAAATTGTACACAAACCCAAAGAGAAGACATGTAAAGACACAGGAAGGAGCTGGCCATCTATAGAACCAAAAAGAGGCCCCAGAAGAAACCAACCCTGCCAACACCTTAATTTCAGACTTCCAGCCTCACAAAAGTGTGAGAAAATAAATTCTGTTGGTTAAGCCACCCAGTCTGTGGTACTTTTTTTATGGCAGGTGAGCTGACTAATACAAAGATAGTAATTGAAGAGATAACTCACCACAGTAACAGAGAGCTGATGAAAGAAAAGCTTCATGGATTGAATTTAAAAATCATCTGTAGGGGCGCCTGGGTGGCTCAGTTGGTTAAGCAACTGCCTTCGGCTCAGGCCATGATCCTGGAGACCTGGGATGGAGTCCCATATTTGGGCTCCCTGCTCGGCGGGAAGCCTGCTTCTCCCTCTCTCACTCCCCCTGCTTGTGTTCCCTCTCTGGCTGTGTTTCTCTCTGTCAAGTAAATAAAATCTTTTAAAAAAAATCATCTATAAATTCCATTCACCAATTAAGCAAAGGTTTCTTGAAATGTGACTTGTATACTCCCATCTTCTCCAATGTCTATGGACTTTATCTGCATACTGTTTGATGAGTGTTACATTATTTAAATTAAAAAAATTTTTTAAAAGATTTTATTTATTTATTTGACAGAGAGAGAGATCGCAAATAAGCAACAGGTAGGCAGAGAGAGAGGGGGAAGCAGGCTCCCCGCTGAGCAGAGAGCCCGATGTGGGATTCGATCCCAGGATCCTGAGATCATGACCTGAGCCGAAGGCAGAGGTTTAACCCTCTGAGTCACCGAGGCACCCACATTATTTAAATTTTTAACAAACTGATTAAAAATCCACTGAAACTACCTTGAAAGATTTTATTTTATTTAAGATTGTATTTATTTGTCACAGAGAGAGCATAAGCAATGTTAATCTGTACAGTAAATATTTAGTAAAGTCTAGTTTCTTGCTTTTTTAGATGAAAACTAGTATCAATAACAATTCTTTTTTTTTACATCTTTAAAAATTTTATTTATTTATTTATTTTTCAGTGTTCCCAGATTCATTGTTTATGCCCCACACCCAGTGCTCCATGCAGTGTGTGCTCTCAGTACCACCACGGGCTCACCCATCCCCCGCCCCATCAATAAGCTCGCCCATCCCCCCCATCAATAACAATTCTAATGCTCTTTTCCCTTCACAGTGTATCATCTTGCACAACCCCAGGAGACACAGCAAAGTTTTCCAACTTCACGTGCATTAACTTTAGTACCACTTTACAAAGGTAAATCGAGAAAATTCAGGGGTCTGCTGACATAACCAGTTAGTGAAAAGTTTTAGGAGTGTAAAATGTAAACAACCCTTTCCTCTGAAACTCAGGAGTATCAGAAAATGCAAGAAGTGTTTCCCCCCTGAAGCTTTACTGAGATAATAAGGGACATAAAACACTGCGTAAGAAGTACAATGTGACTGGATAAGTGTATATATTTTGAAATGATTACCACAACAAGGTTAGTTAACACATTCATCACCTCACTACTATTTTATTTTGGAGCAAGAACATTTAAGATCTACCCTCTTAGCAACAATATTGTTAACCAGTCACCAAGAACTGTTTTTTGAAAGGCGGAAATACGTGCCCTTCAGAGGTCATATGCACATCTGCACAGACCTTAGCCTTTCTCAAGTGACAGGGAAACACAAAAGAAGCCTCGAGGAGCAGGGGAGATGCGCACTAAAGGCAGGAGGAAAGAAGAATGGGATTTGGGAAGAGTGTTCCTTAGTCTAAATATCAAGGAGGCTAGCCATCACATGTGTAGCTGTGCTTCTGTTGCAGGTAGACTTTAATCGAGTGTTCCAGCTAATCATCTAGTTTAAAGCAAGCTAGGTGTGGTTAACTGTACATTGTACTGTGCCCAGAAATGTACCGATCCTAAGAGGCCGCATGGGCCCCTGGTGAAACAGGCCTTACATAAAGTAGAACTAACTTCCCCAATGAGCATCCTATAAAAAATTCCAAATCCCTAGGGAAGTGGAAGCAGGCTCTTCTGTTAACCGTACCTCTTAGAATTTGGGAGATAATTCTGATTTCCAAAGAGTTACTCTGGAGCACAGATCCCAAAATGAAGTTGGAAATTAGACTCACAGGAGCAGGGAGTGCTGTGCGCACTAAAAATCCTTACCTGATTCCTGTATCAGGAGTCCAGGGACCAAGCTCGCAGTAACTCTTACCTTGTCCTATATGCCTCCTTCCTTCCTTTCCTCTTTCTTTCTTTCTTTCTTTCTTTCTTTCTTTCTTTCTTTCTTTCTTTCTTTCTTTCTTTCTTTTCTTCTTTTCCTTCCTTCCTTCCTTCCTTCTCTTTCTTTCTTTCTTTCTTTCTTGGACTATGTTGTTAGGTATATCCAAGTTTAAAACTGTATTTTCCTGGAGAATTCTTCTTTTTTTTACTTTGTAAATATGTACCTTCAATTTTGATGTGAAAAATGTAAAAATGTTTCACTCGTGGATGAACCACAGATACAGTAAAACAGAGATGTAAAGGATAGAAGGAGCAAAACAAAGACATACAATATTATCGTTCCAGCCAAGGGGGCTGAGAATAGTTTGATTTGTACAGTGGGCAGTCTAACGGTCAAAACTAGATCATGACTGTCTAGTTGATCCACGATATGACAATGTCCTGTTCAAAGCTCTAATATTTGCCGTCCTTTGTTAAGTCATTTCATTGGTTTCTACATCACCCCTTCCTGCTACTAGGTAATGTCTGTGAAAAGAATGCAAATTAATTTTCTTACAGTAGGACCCCTGTTATAACATATATGTTAATTAGTACACTGTTGAAAGCACATCCTTGGACTGAAACAGAATACTAAATTAAAGAGTACTATAATGCAGTTAGCCTGCAACGTAATGTTTTACCAAATACACTATGAAGACATTCAACTAATTTTACCTAGAAAAATAAATTTTGAAAGATACTTTGGGGGATAAAAATCACATAATATAATCGGTAACTTTTTAAAAAATATTTTATTTATTTGGCAGAGAGAAACACAGCCAGAGAGGGAACAAAAAAGCAGGCGGAGGGAGAGAGGGAGAAGCAGGCTTCTTGCCCAGCAGGGAGCCCGAAGAGGGGCTCGTTTTGGGGTCTCTGGGATCATGACCTAAGCCGAAGGCAGTCGCTTAAACAACTGAGCCACCCAGGCACCCCTAATCCTTAAGTTTTACAAGATATCTTCCAAATCAGCTAATGATATGGTTTGTTACCCATACCACTGTTCCTGTCCCACAAGAAGGCTGTAAGTTAACAGTAGAGTATTTAATATCGCGTAATAGCATAACTGAAGTCAAAACAGTCCTCTCTACAACAGTTCTTCTACTTTTCATTAGCAGAACCTAATTCCCACTACCCAATTACATTCAGCAAATAAAAGGTAAAGAGAAAAAAAATCCAGGTGGCACAGGTCTGTTTGCATAGTAATGGGATATGTTAAATGATAATAATCATCATTTATTAAATGCTCCAGGTACCACGCATTGTGCTTAGTACCTACAGACATTATTACATTTAATTCTCACAGCTCTGACGGAGAGTTATTATTTCCTCCCTTTTGTACGGGAGGAAGCTGAGACTGAACTGGTTCGGTAAGTTACCCAGGTAGCACAGACTTAGTTCCGCTTTGTCCCAGAGCATCTGCATTTAACCAGTATGCATCACTTGTCTGCGGGTAGACATAATAATAATAACAGCTAATATAACAGGATGTCAAATGCAACTCTTCCTGTCCTCTCGGAGTTTCAGCAGGGGCCTCAGAGGCCAAGATCAAAACAATAGGAGTCAAATACTTCCATATTCTAAAGAGAAGTCCAAGGTTTGGGGCAGCCAAAACCAGCCGTGCTGACATCAGTTCATTCCCCTTATCACAACTATGTTAACAGAATTATAAGTAGTTAATTGTAAGGATTACAAGGACAATGTAAAGAACTTCTTTAAAGAAATGAGATGGTGCATATTTCCTTGCCTCCTAAGGGAAAAGGAGGAGATACTTCCGGCCTACCTCCAGCTAAGGGACTGGAAGTTCCAGAGAATCACTCCAAGTGCTTAACTTGTACCCAGAATAGGAGAGACACAGGGACTGGTAACCACTCCTGCCGAAAGGGATAAAAAGCGCTGGTTCGTAGCTAAATTTTAAAGACGCTTAGGTACAATAGATTAAATGTTTCAGCAGAAGTTGTTTTATGAAATGGCACAATGTGGAAACTTTCATATAAAAGTAACTTTAATTACATGAGACTTTACAATTTCATTAATTTAATGCAATGTTAGTAACTGTCCATATAATTAAATGAAGTTTATCTTAATTTTTTATCTAAGTATCCTTTTTAAAACCTCCTCTATAGTAAGAAATAACTGTAAGAAAATAGAACTTTTAACTTTACAAATAGCTTCAAAATAATTTTAAAGTAACAAGTTTATACATATTTATGGATTTTTTTTAAGACTGTATTTATTTGAGATAGCATGCACATGTACACAAGAGAAAAAGAGAGAGAGAGAGAGAGAGAGAGTGTGGGGAGGGTGCCCAGGAGACAGAGAGAGGGAGAGGCAGGCTCAGGATCCAGGGATCATCACCTGAGCAGAAGACAGACGCTTAACCAACTGGACCACCCAGAGGCCCCAGTAACATAGTTTTTATTTTTATTTTTTAAGATTTTATTTATTTGACAGAGAGAAACACAGCCAGAGAGGGAACACAAGCAGGGGGAGTGAGAGAGGGAGAAGCAGGCTTCCTGCCAAGCAGGGAGCCCGATGTGGGACTCGATCCCGGGTCTCTGGGATCATGACCTGAGCGGAAGGCAGTCGCTTAACTAAGACTGAGCCACCCAGGCGCCCCAACATAGTTTTTAAGTTACAAACTCAAACTTGGCTAAGCTCCTCTTAGCAGCAAAATCCTTACTTCCTATAGTGTTCAAAGGTCCAAAAAAAAAAAAAAATCTAGAAAGTAAAAAGGAAAAAAAAAATTTTAAGTTTAAATATCATAAACTACTACTTTTTAGAAATTTTGAAAAATAGAGGAAATGAGGGAAAACACCTCTAAGCTACCACCTCCAGCATAATCATTGGTATAGTTTGGTATATTTCCTCCCTGCCTGTTTTCATTAGCATATTTTTATATAGTAGCAATTGTAGTATATATGTATTCACATCCAGCTTTTTCTTAGTGTTATGTAAAAAAAAAATGCACTTTTCAAGGATTTAAAACTATAGACACAGCAAGCGCTCCTAAAAACATACATTAGTATCTACTGAATGTAACTTCCAATCTTATTCTAAAGCCAAAAAGCCAGAAGACCGATTTCTTAAGTTTTCAAATCCCCAAATTATACATTTAATGGATATTTTCTCTCACTTAACCATATAAAAACAACAGAAAGTAAAACTGCATTCACAGTTATTAAACATGTCTCCTATTCCTCAAATTACCATTGAAACACACGAAGTATTAGATCTGTAATCTACTAACCTTCAGGACCAACAGTTATCTCTTAGAAGCATCCAAGTAACTCTCCTTCCCCGCCTCTTTCCTAAACAATCCAGCCTTGAAGCCATTAGGTGGAACACAGTAAGGCAGGCATCCACACCTGATGCTCAGGGCAGCAAGAGACTAAAGGAGGGGATCACAGCCCCGGGGCTGCAGGGGTCAGGACAGCATCTGTGTAGGAGGGCAGTTGGTGTGGCCTGCAGGGCTGAACAAGGTCAGGAGGGCGGGCCCTACAGAGGTGCAACCCCCAAGGATCTCAGTGCCTGAGCAAAATGAGGGGGTAGCCAGGCTGATGGGTGGCTTGGGTGGACTGTCAGACCAGGGCGGGAACTGGGGCAAACCGGCACAGAGTACTAATGGGTGAAACTCAGGCTGGACTTCAGGCTGTTAGCTGAGTGTCGGTGTGTAACAGAAAAGTTGCTCCAACAGAACATCTTGGCTGACTACAGTCTTCCCCCATCTGAAAGCAGAGCATTTCTAGGAAATCTTTCCAACCCAAACTGATGTAAAGTTAAGAAGCGATCACCATTAATTTATATGGAAAATGTCTGAGCTTTCCCAGACCCCCCAAAATGATCTCTCTTGGGCTTTCCTGATACCTTAGGACACATCTTGCTAATGGATGCACAAGATTGAGCGAAGCACTGATGCTCACAGATGCAGTTCAAAGCCATGGTGGCTGGATGCTGAGATGCTGAGTGGAGTTCCAGGGGAAGGCGCTCTGCAGAGACACTCTAACTCTGTGTGTATGGGGGGGCGGGGAGCGTGCTGGGGGTTGGTGGAGCTGCATCTCTAACAGCTTGGTTTGATGCAAAACAAATGCTGAATGCTATTTTCACTTTTTGCCTTTCTTTGTAAAAGTAAACGTCCCCCTTCAGATTTCTTTCAGTTAGTAAAAACACGTACTAATGTAGATTGTCCAAAAAAGCGAAGCAGTCTAATGTGAACTTTAAAAAAATGGGGGATACCTGTACCATACAAGTATTAAAAAGAACGGGGTAGAGATGTGTGTGCAGATATGGAAAAATGTGCAAAATGAAAGTGGTAAAAATGGGGGAAACAATCTCTCTAGTATGATTCCATCTCTATACAGACTTTTTAAAAGAATATACATATAATACATACTCTCTCTCTCTCTCACACACACACACACACACACACACACACACCCCTTGCCATGATGTGAACTGGATGTTCCCACAACTGATTCCTCCTCTGTTCAGCCTCCTTCTCTGAAACGGACTGGATGGACAAGGCCTCTTCTCTTCCTCAAAGCGGACGAAGGGGGTGGTTAGAAAGTGATCATCTTATGATCATTTGGACTTTCTCAGTTCAGTATATGGTTGCTTCTGCCAGTAAAAGTTTCATTATCTTCACATTGATACTTTTATACAATCAGACCATACTTTAAGAAATAGTCTTTGTAATAACATGACTCAATGCTCTATAAGATTAAATTTTATGGACACTGCTTATTGGATTGTGGCAGATAAGCAAGAAATCATCAATGATGGGACCAGTGATAAGACCCTGGAGCAAGTTTTTTACTCTTTATTTTATAACTTTATACAAAGCTTGAATCTTTTTTTTTTTAGCCAGGGTTATATATTTTTCTTATTTTTTTTAAAGATTTTATTTATTTGACAGAGAGAAACACAGTCAGAGAGGGAACACAAGCAGGGGGAGTGAGAGAGGGAGAAGCAGGCTTCCTGCGGAGTGGGGAGCCGGATGCGGGGCTCGATCCCGGGTCTCTGGGATCATGACCTGAGCTGAAGGCAATCGTTTAATCAACTGAACCACCCAGGTGCCCCTTTTTTTCTCTTTTTAAGTGTAACATAGATAAAGTACAAAAAGCCCACTAACCCTAAGTGTACAGCTCAAAGAACTTACAGATGAACCCCCTTGTATAACCACCACCTAGCATACCTTAGGTCCCCCCATGTCCCTTTCCAGTCAGTAACCATCTCCCAGGGGGAATCACCAATCTTACTTTTCTATCCATGGGTTAGTTTTGCCTTTATTTTTTAAAATTTTATTTATTTGGTAGAGACAGAGAGCGAGAGCGAGAGAGAGAGAGAGAAAGAATGGGGAGGGGGCAGGGAGAGGGAGAAGCAGGCTCCCCACTGAACAGGGAGCCTGAGGCAGGGTTGGATCCCGGGACCCTGAGATTATGACCTGAGCCAAAGGCAGATGCTTAACTGACTGAGCCACCCAGGTGCCCTAGTTTTGCCTTTTCTTGAATTCATTTAAACATAAATCATACAGTAGTATTATTCTTTTTTTTAATTTTTTTATTTGGTTGAGAAAGAGAAAGAACGAGCAGGGGGGAAGGGCAGAGGGAGAGGAAGAAGCAGACTTCCCACCGAACAGGGAGCCTGACATAGGACTTGATCCCAGGAGCCTGGTGTCACAACTTGAGCCAAAGGCAGATCCTCAACCGACTGAGCCACCCAGGTGCCCTACAGTATTATTATTCCGTATATGGTTTCTTTTATGCAAAATAATGTCTGTATGATTCATTCATGTTGTTGTATATAGCTCTAGTTCCCCCCTTTTCACTGCTGAGTGTTATTCCATCCATGGAAACACCAGCATTTATTTATCCATTCTCCTTTTGTTTTTTTAAAGATTTTATTTATTTATTTGACAGAGAGAGAGTGCAAGTAGGCAGAGAGGCAGGCAGAGAGAGAGGAGGAAGCAGGCTCCCTGCTGAGCAGAGAGCCCGATGCGGGCCTCGATCCCAGGACCCTGAGATCATGACCTGAGCCGAAGGCAGAGGCTTTAACCCACTGAGCCACCCAGGCACCCGCCATTCTCCTTTTGATAGACATGCACATATGTTCCAGGTTTTGACTATTATGAGGAAAGCTCTTATAAACATTCTTCCATGTGTCTTTAACATACATAATCACTTATTTATCTTGGGTATTAACTAGGAATAGAATTGCTGGGTTATAGGAGAGACACATGCTTCACTTTAATAGATATTGCCAAAGACTTTTCAGAAGGGGTCGTACCAATTTACAGTCTCCCCAGCAGCCTGTGAGTTGTAGTCACTCCTCAGTCTCACCAGCACTTACACTGTTAGTCTGTTTCATTTTAGCCATTCTGTTATGCAGTGGCATCTTGCTGTGGTTTCCATGTAAACTTTACAAACTCATTTATCTCTTCATGCCACACATCCTTTATCACCATAAAATCCTACTTCATTTCTTTAAATGACTTTTACAGATCATCATACTCTGCTGTAATTAAGCATTATAAATTCCAAAAACATTACTAATCAAAAACAGGTCAGTCTGAGGACATTCTAGGTCAGTCCTTTTCTATTATAGATGGTAATTTCAGTCATAAATACAGACAAAAGATGGGAGAAAATGCCAGGAGTGTGTGGAATTATGCAAGCCAAAGGAAGAGAATTCTTCAAACAGAAAAGAATGGCCAACAGATACACACCATCTAAAGGTCAAATAAGACAGGGATGCCTGGGTGACTCAGTTGGTTGGGCATCTGACTCTTGGTTTCGGCTCACGTCATGATCTCAGAGTCCTGGGATCAAGCCGCTGTATCAGGCTCCACACTCAGCTGGGAGTCTGCTTAAGGCTTTTCTCTCTCTCTCCCTTTCCCCCTACCCACTGCCCCCACCTCCACTCACATTTGCACTCACTTTCTCTCTCTCTCTCTGAGATAAATAAATAAAACAAGTTTTGGGTCTTTTTGGTTTTTTTTTTTTAAAGCTTTTTAAAAAAGATTTAATTTATTTATTTGACAAAGAGAGAGATCACAAGTAGGCAGAGAGAGAGGAGGAAGCAGATTCCCTCTGAGCAGAGAGCGCGGGCCTCAATCCCAGGACCCTGAGATCATGACCTGAGCTGAAGGCAGAGGCTCTAACCCATTGAGTCACCCAGGTGCCCAAAACAAGTTTTTTAAAAAAGGTTTAAGGGGTGCCTGGGTGGCTCAGTCAGTTAAGCATCTGCCTTCAGCTTGGGTCATGATCCCAGGGTCCTGGGATCAAGTCTCACATTGGGCCCCCTGTTCAGCGAGGAGCCTGCTTCTCCCTCTCCCTCTGCCCCTCCCCACCCCAGCTCATGCTCTTTCTGTCTCTCTCTCACTCACTTGCTCTCTCTCAAATAAATAAAATCTTTTAAAAATTTTTTTAAAAAGGTATAGAAAACAAAGGTGAAATCAGGTAAAGACTTGAGTGTGTCTTAGTCATTAGGACCTGGGAAAGAGCAGGTTCACTGGCATGAAGAAAGCTAAAGGGAGGTCACAGTGAACTGACAAGCAAATGAGGGAAAAAAGAATGGAAACAGCAACTGGAGGTAATCCTGTCAAGGAGCTTGTCCAGGTAGGCAAGTGGACACAGAGTAGTAGCTAACCAGGAACACAGGGTTCAGGAAAGGCTTTTTTTTTTAATAGAAAAGAATTAAGGTTGTTTAAACACTGGTGAAAAGGAGTCAAGAGAAGAGAAAAAACAAAGGTCTGAGAGCAAACCCCAAAAGGGAGAGAGGGTGTGGCACCTACCCGGCACTGCAGGGGTTAGCATCTGACCGGAAGAGGGGCAGCTCTTCCCACTGGAACAGAAGGAAATGAGGAAAGAAAGGTCAGGATGCAGGAACACTTGGAGAAGGTGAAGGGCGGTACACTGATGAACTTCTCCCTCTAATGGCTGCTATCTTCCCTTTGAAGGAACAGGTGAGATAATCTGGTGAGAGTAAAGTGAGAGAGGGAAAAACCCAGGGTAGGGAAGGATTAAGATAGGCGTGGTACGGAAAAAAGAAGCAAGAATCTACAGGTTCCCTAAGCAGAGAGTTTTTAAAAAGCAGAGTTAGGAACTAAACCGTTTAGAATATGAAACATGATTAGAAACTGTAAATGAGCAGAAACAACAAAACCAGGTAATGAGTGGGCAAAAGACTGGTGAAAGCCGACAGTGTCAGGATAACGTGGACCACGGGTATCATGGGAGGAAGATGTCCTAAAAAGGAAAGAGGCACATCCGCGTCTTATAAGTAAGGAGATCAAAGACTGACAAAGGTCTTTATTTTTGAAGCGAGGGCATTAATGAATGGTGCCAGAAGGGCATAAGGACGACAGTCCCGGCTGAAGCGAAGGCCATCATCAGTGAGCAAGTGCAGCAGGAATGAATACAACGTCTATGGTTACGTCAGTGAAAAGAATAAAAGCAAAGGGGGCAAGCCATTTCAAACACAGTGTTTTAAAGTTGAGGAAAAACCTATACATTTTTAAAAATGCAACCAAAAAAAAAAAATGAAGGATAAATACACGGAGAAGGGTTTGGGGAAAGTTAAGTCTCATGGAAGAAAAAGGCTTAGGAGTCTGTCAGCTCTCATAGAAGGGGGAGAAAAACGAGAAGGTATGAATATAATGAAGACTGAGACCAAGTCAGTGAAGCCTGCTCATAGTGTACCAGGCCTTAATCTATGAAAAGAAAACACCTGGCTATGTTAGAGAAAAAACCTGGCTATTTGAGGTTAAAATCTTTAAGAGCTGGGGCGCCTGGGTGGCTCAGTGGGTTAAGCCTCTGCCTTCGGCTCGGGTCATGATCTCAGGGTCCCGGGATCGAGTCCTGCATCAGGCTCTCTGCTCAGCAAGGAGCCTGCTTCTTCCTCTTTCTCTGCCTGCCTCTCTGCCTACCTGTGGTCTCTCTCTCTGCCAAATAAATAAATAAATAAAATCTTTAAAAAAAATCTTTAAGAGCTGCTCAACAAGGCAGATATAGTTCATAGATTAATGGTGGATAGCTGATTGAAGTTGGACAACATGATTCACAGAGGGTCTGGCCTACGTGATGCTTCATCTCCCTCCTAAAGCTGGGCACACAAGTGAATAAAATAAGCCAGGGCCAAAGAGAGGAAAACTAGTGATTCGCTCCACTCAGGGGAATGCCTTACTTCTTGGTGTGCATAATAAAAGATCGGTTGCGAAAGCAACCTGGTGACATAAGGACAAAACTGAAGTCTCAATCACTGGGGGAAGGAGAGGCCTGTTTGTGGGGAGAAACTGGGCTTGAAGGAATCAGTAAACACAAGGAAATTAAGAACATGTAATACCCAAGGGGAGGTGATAGAGCAGGTGAACTTAATTTTTCTGGGGAGGAATGCAAAACCAAAGAGGGATCACCTAAGGGCAGTAATAGCAGAAGTATATGTTGGTCTGTTTGTTTGTTTGTTTGTTTTTTTTAAGATTTTATTTATTCATTTGACAGAGAGAAACACAGAGAGAGAGGGAACACAAGCAGGGGGAGTGAGAGAGGGAGAAGCAGGCTTCCCGCCGAGCAGGGAGCCCAATGCGGGGCTCGATCCCTGGTCTCTGGGATCATGAAGACAGTTGCTTAACTAACCGAGCCACCCAGGCACCCCAAAAACTCATCTTCTTGACAAATTAAAAGCACAGTGCAACTTATAATATCAATGATCTCATCACTTTGGACTGTGATATCTATACCAGACTATAGCCACCTTATCAGCATTGATGAAATATCCCATAATGGTACAGAATGGAGCTATGTCACCATTAAGAGATGAAATTATATTTTCAGTTGATTTATCATAAAAAAATCATATATGTAACATCCATGCATTCTATTTTTAAAAAATATTTTCTTGGGGCGCCTGGGTGGCTCAGTTGGTTGGGCAACTGCCTTCGGCTCAGGTCGTGATCCCGGAGACCCGGGATTGAGTCCCACATCGGGCTCCCTGCTTGGCAGGAAGCCTGCTTCTCCCTCTCTCACTCCCCTTCCTTGTGTTCCCTCTCTGGCTGTGTTTCTCTCTGTCAAATAAATAAATAAAAAGATGCTAGCAATCAAAAACATTTAAAAAAATATTTTCTTTATTGCGCTAGAGAGAGAGAGAGAGAGAGAGAGAGAGAGAGAGCATGAGCCAGGGGAAGGGGCAGAAAAAGAGGGAGAAGCAGGCTCTCCACTGAGCAGGGAACTCCAGCCTAGGGCCCTAAGATCATGACCTGAGCCAAAGGCAGATGCCTAACTGACTGAGCCACCCAACTGCCCCTCATCCACGCATTCTAGATGAATGTTTTTTTCTAAGAGGTATGTAGCCATTTTTCTCTTATGGCACTGTTAGGAAACTAAATAGAACAACAATGAATCTTTCCCAGGAATAGTCCTTGAATAAAGAGGAACCAGAGATAATTTTCTATTTTTTCGTTTGAAAATATTTAAAAAGGCTTACTGAAAAGTCCAGTATGCTGTTTCCAAGAATCTTTTTAAAGATTTTTAGCTTTCATCTGCAACATTAATACAAATACAAGAACATTAATACAAAAAGCTGTCATTTTAGTCAGGTTTTGCACATTTGATAAGCCCGTATTTTATTTTATTTTTTTTTTTAAGATTTTATTTATTTGACAGAGAGAAACACAGCTAGAGAGGGGAACACAAGCAGGGGGAGTGAGAGAGGGAGAAGCAGGCTTCCCGCCGAGCAGAGAGCCCGATGTGGGACTCGATCCCTGGTCTCCGGGATCATGACCTGAGCCAAAGGCAGTCACTTAACCAACTGAGCCACACAGGTGTCCCGATAAGCCCGTATTTTAAATAACCTTCATAGGGGCGCCTGGGTGGCTCAGTCATTAATCATCTGCCTTCGGCTCAGGTCATCATCCCAGGGTGCTGGAATCGAGCCCTGCATTGGGCTCCTTGCTCAGTGGGGTGCCTGCTTCTCCCTCTCCCACTCCCCCTGCTTGTGTTCCCTCTCTCACTGTATCTCTCTCTGTCAAATAAACAAATAAAATCTTTAAAAAAAAAATAACCTTCATTAAAAGTCTTAGTTCTTTCTCAATTCACTATTTTCTCCACATTTTGTACTTCCAAATGCAGCTATTAAACATGTTTCTGGATTCTAACTTCATGCTTTCTTCTTCTAATAGCTAAATAAATTTTACAGGCAAACTGATCTTATTTGCTTTTAAATTACAATTATTAGCGGCACCTGGGGGGTCAGTCAGTTAAATGTCTGCCTTGGGCTCGGGTCACGACACCAGGGTCCTGGGATCAAGCCCAGGAGCAGGAAGCCTGCTTCTTCCTCTCCCTAGGCCCTTCCACCCTGATCATGCTCCCTCTCTCTCTCTCTCAAATAAAATATTTTTTAAAAAAACCTTACAATTATCAATGAACTCTTAAAAATATCACAATTTAAGAATGCATTTAAGGTTGAGGGCACCTGGGTGGCTCAGTCAGTTGAGCGGCTGCCTCCGGCTCAGGTCATGATCCTAGGGTCCTAGGATCCAGCCCCTCACCATGCTCCCTGCTCAGCAGGAGGCCTGCTTCTCCCTCTCCCACTCCCCCTGCTTGTGTTCCCTCTCACTATATCTCTCTGTCAAATAAATAAATAAAATCTTAAAAAAAATTTTAAAAAGAATGCATTAAGGTTCAAAAATAGGACGTGGTTAGACAGCATGTCACCATTTTCACCGCCAGCAAAGATGATTTTCCTACATTCTGCTTGACCTTGAATTAGGCTAATCCAATTGAACTATGCAGTGATAACCACTGCATTGTGATCATATGCAAATGGACCATCACTTTATTTTTGAATTTTTTATTTTTGAATTTTTTAAAATTTTTATTTATTTATTTGACAGAGAGAAACACAGCTAGAGAGGGAACACAAGCAGGGGGAGTGAGAGAGGAAGAAGCAGGCTTCCTGCCGAACAGGGAGCCCAATGCGGGGTTCGATCCCGGGACTCTGGGATCATAACCTGAGCAGAAGGCAGATGCCCAACAACTGAGCCACCCAGACACCCGGACCATCACTTTAATTCACATATTGTTCCTCTTTTGTTCCACATTAGCTGTTACAGTGGAAACAGGGACCAGGGAAAGGGGAGTTTGCAGTAAACACTGTTGCAGAGCAGGCTGTGGCCTTTCCTCCCAGTAGGTCCTATAATCATTGGCTTCAATAGACTCATATAGTCAGAGTGCCAGAGAATACAGATAAATTTTTAAATATAAAATTATGCTTCATATTGCTAAGTAAGCAATTCAAACATATCCGAGATAGCTGGAGATTTGTGTTTTTTTTTCACTCCAGTGGAAAAAAGAAAGAGAAAGAAAGAAAAAAAAAAAGCACATTTCTTTTAAGTAGCTGCAAGAATAAAACACAAACATCACTCTGTCCTAAATTTTAGCATCGACACAGAAAAAAATCCACACATATGCCATTTCTATGAATTTAAACTTTGAAAGAAGACTAATACTTCTCCATGTCCTCTGTTGTGAACATTTTAACAACTGCTATAAAAACCCTGAAAGTCAGAAATCTAACTTAAAAAAATAGAGCATAAATAATAACCTTTAATTAATATCAGTGGCTTAATATTGCCTGAACTGAATGCTAAAAAGGCTGTTTTCAGGCTGCTACCTTTAAGTCAGAGAGGAAAAAGACAAAAAAGATTCTATCCTGTCTACCCCTCCGGGAACCACTGCAGGAAGCTCCTTCAAGTTTTGGTCTTTTATTTCATGCAGTTTTCAATACCCCCAATTCCACTGAGGCAAAGCGATCCACTGTTTTACTGGCTTAAAAGCAGCCTAGGCAGCAAGACTAGCATTCAGACCAGGCAGACTCCAAAAATCCCAATACTAACTTCTGCACTGTACTGAGTTTCAAAAAATATTTTCAAACATATTTTTGATTCTGACATTATGAGACTTAGTTTATTTCTCTGTGTTTCGGGTCCCAAAACAATAAAGGGAATATTTTCCACTTACTCCATATCAGAAATGGAGGATGAATTTAAAATTTTCATACGTTTTCAGCAGGAGGTACAACTTTGAAGAACTTTTATTCTTGCTTTTATTTAAATTCAATTAGCCAACATATAGAACATCATTAGTCTCAGATGTAGTGAAGAACTTTTTTTTTTTACTAAACTTATAGATCTAAGTACTCAAAAAAACACTCCATATGACAGGATCAACCAAATACAGCCCTCCACCTGTTTTTATATAGCCTCTGAGCAAAGACTGGTCTTTATTTTTTAGACGGTTGGAAAAATAATCAAAAATGTATAATATGCTATGACATGTGAAAATAATATGAAATTCAAATTTCAGTGTCCATAAATAAACTTTAGTTGGAACACAGCCCATACTTCACTGAAGTATTGTCTATGGTTCTTCCAGCAGGACTGAGGACTGACAAGAGATGTGTGGTCCACAAAGTCTAAAATATTTACTCTCTAGCCCTTTACAGAAAGTTTGCCATTCCCTGCCTGAAGAGACCATACGTTTATTTGAATACTACAAATTAGGAAAACAGTTTTGAAAGTCCATTTTTGAAAATGCTTTCAAAGCCATAACACATTCTTTTGAGTCTTCTCAGTGGTGGCAAAGCTTCATTCTTCGATTTTGAGTATGAATTTGGGAGATGGTTAAGCCATCTGGAGCCAAAGTTGAGTAAGACGGGTTATCAAGACGAATCACCCAACAAACATGAATTAATAATCTATACTGGAAGCAAAGATCTCCTCTGAAAAAAAGCACTATCTCTGATTTCCAATCACGTGAGGGTATAGTCATATGTTTCTGTAGCTTTGATTTAAGATAAATAGGCTCTATATGCATGGAAATAGAAAATACAGAAGAGCGGGGCACTCAGCCCTGGCCGCTCAGTCAGTTAAGCGTCGGACTCGTCACCTCAGCTCAGGTCTTGATCTCAGTCATGAGTCCAAAAAAAAAGAAAGAAAGTACAGAGGAGGAAAAATAGTTCTGTAATAAAACTAGAAGATCTACTTTCTTGTGTGGTTGGGAATATGTTGTAAAGTTTTTTTGTTTTTTCTTTACAAAGAGGAGTCCAATAATACTTTGGGCAATACACTTTTTTCTTTTTTTTTGAAGATTTTATTTATTTATTTTACAGAGTGAGAGAGGGAACACAAGCAGGGGGATAGGGAGAGTCAGACTCCCCGCTGAGCAGAGGGCCCAATTCGGGGCTCCATCCCAGCACTCTGGAACCATGACCTGAGCCATAGGCAGATGCTTAACACCTGAGCCACCGAGGCACCCCTGAGCCAATATACTTTTTGAATAAGTAGTGACTCCCAAATTTTATTTTATTTTATTTTATTTTAAATTTATTTTTATATTTTATTTTGAAGTAATATCTACACCCCACATAGGGCCCAAACTCACAACCCCAAGATTAAGAGTTGCGTGTTCCACCAACTGAACCAGCCAGGTGTATCCCCCCATAAAATTTTAAAAGAACAGGATTCACTGGGTTGTAAAAGTTGCTTAACCTTCAATTAAAGCCCATCTTATTAATTTATAATCACAAGTTATAAGACAAAATTAGCATCAATCAATCAATCAATCAATCAGTAATCCCTTCCACTCATACCATATATTCCCGGCCCTCTTCTCTAGTTCCATATGCTCTTCCTGAGCAATTTCATCTGCTCTTAAGGCTTCAATTATTACTTACTCGCTAACTCTGAAATCTGAATCGCCAATCTCAGCCTCCTTCCTGGGCTCTGGGCCCTCCCCTGATATCTCCACCTGAGGTGTCCAGAGACACTTCAAACTCAACATGTTCAAAACTGAAACAATGCTCTTCCTCCCACATTAAAAAAAAAAAAAAAAAAAAAAAAAAAAAAGAACAAGTTCCTCTATCCACTGTTTCCCAAACTAAGAAGTCATTTACTTTTCTGTTCACCTTCAAAGCCAATCCCTTTTGAAGCTATGTAAATTCTAGATCTTTATCATCCTGTCCTCTCCTCTTCACCTCTACTACACTTTTTCCCACTCCAGGCCCTTATCCTCTCTTATCTGGACTATTTCAATACCATTAGCCTTCTAACTTATCTCTCTGCCTTTTGCCTCTCTCCATCCAATCCAGCCTCCATCCCATACCACGGTGTTATATGTCTTCTTTACCTAAGACCCTTCATTGGCTCTCCATTGTCTTTAAAACCGAGTCCAAAGTTCCTAGAATGATACACAGGCTCTTCAATGTGTGGCACCAGCAGACTTCTTTTTTCTCTGAGTTATAACTTTTTATTTACCTATATCCATATGTTCTTTTATAACACATCCTGTATTTCAAAGTATCAAAACTACCTTTAACGCCACATTCCACAGTGAATGATTTTGCCAAACTGGACAAACCTTCATTATTCCAAATGAGAGGCAATGAAACCCCAGGCTTAACTCGTTTCTGGCAATTTCAGTGATCCTAACCTGGTTAGCAGTCAAGCTCAGCAATTTTCTTTTGTCAGTTTATTTCCAAGCACCACCCCCTTTAGCCCAATGTCTCCTCTCCATACACTCCAGGCTTTATTTTTTTTAAACAGACTTTAAGGCTTTTAAAAATTAATTAATTAAAGCCTGCCCACACAAGTGGGGGAGGGGCAGAAGGAGAGGGAGAAGCAGACTCCCTGCTGAGCAGAGAGCCTAACATGGGACTCCATCCCAGGAACCTGGGATCATCACCTGAGCCAAAGGCAGAAGCTTAACCAACTGAGTTACTGAGGCACCCACACTCTGGCCGTTAGTCAATAAACTACAACATATTTCTCACAAATACCATATGTTTTCACATAATATTTGTTTTCATCCACATCTTCTGTTCCCTTCGCCAACTCAGTTCACTCCTATTCCTCCTTCAAAGCCAAATTCAAGTATGGTATCTTCTGTCTAATCTTCCTCCTTATCATATATAGAATTATTTCCCCTCATTGTTCCCACTAAATTCTATCTCTATCTCTGTTATAATTCTTATCACACTGGAATTGTAGGGACTTATTTCCATGTCTCGTTATAAGTTTCTTCAAGTCAGGGAAACATTTTCTTTTCTTAAATCTAAATTTAACTTATAGTCTGAGAACAGACATTTTAAACTTGTTGAAAAATAATCACTTCTTCTATTATTAAAATAATTCCATAATTGTAGTAACAGAGTGACTAAGAGTTTAGAAACAAAAGTCATTCACCAGGGGGAAAATGCTTTTATATACAAAGTGTAATTAAATAGTAGCTTGGACAAACATCCACATCTTCAATACCAGCTTCTTCTTCTCCTCTTTCTTTCCTTCTTTTTGAAGAAGTTCTTTACAGAACTCTCTGAAACACACATTGGATTTTATTGGTATTTCACTCACAGAGTTTGAAACTCAGTACAATGCAGAAGTTAGTACTAGGATTTTTGGAATCTGTCTGACCTGAATGCTAGCCTTTCTGCCTAGGTTCTTTGACAGAGGATTACTCAACCTCTCTATCTCTCAATGAGGACACAGAAATAACAATATCCCTCGTGGTGCTGTTGTAAGGATTAAATAAGCTAATGCATGTAAAGAATGTAGAACACTGGCTGGCTCAGAATAGGTCCCAATAAACGCCCACATATCTTTAAGAAAAAAAAAAGATTTTATTTGTTTATTTGACAGAGAGAAACACAGCTAGAGAGGGAACACAAGCAGGGGGAGTGAGAGAGGGAGAAGCAGGCTTCCCGCCGAGCAGGGAGCCCGATGTGGGGCTCGAACCCAGGTCTCCGGGATCATGACCTGAGCCGAAGGCAGTCGCTTAACCAACTGAGCCATCCAGGTGCCCCAAATAAAATCTTTTAAAAAAAAAGATTTTACTTATTTGAGAGAGAGAGAGAATGAGAAAGAGCATGAGAGGGGAGAAGGTCAGAAGGAGAAGCAGACTCCCCGCAGATCTGGGAAAGTGATGTGGGACTCCATCCTGGGACTCCAGGATTATGACCTGAGCCCAAGGCAGACGCTTAACAACTGAGCCACAGGCCCCCTATCATCAGGTTTTTTTGTTTTGTTTTTTTTTTTTAAGATTTTATTTATTTGACAGTGAGAAGCACAGCTAGAGCGGGAACACAAGCAGGGGGAGTGAGAGAGGGAGAAGCGGGCTTCCCGCCAAGCAGGGAGCCTCATGTGGGAGCCCGATATGGGGCTTGATATGGGGCTCAATTTGGGGCTCGATCCTGGGTCTCCAGGATCATGACCTGAGCTGAAGGCAGTCGCTTAACCAACTGAGCCACCCAGGCGCCCCTATCATCAGTTTTAAAAACAGTTTTCTCCTTACTTATTTTAGCCCCCTTGGTAGAGTGTTAACCTCCTAGAAGGAAGGAATTGTATTCTGCTCATATACAAATTCGATAGAAGTGGTAAAACTGTGCCTTGGAATATAATAGGCACTCAATAAATAATGTGACTGTAAGGCTTCAGACCTCCAAGATGAACAAATTATAAATTACAGCAAAATTTATACATGGAGTACATATTTAAAATGATGTTTTAAGTAGTTTCAAAACACCTACCTTCCACTGAACTGCTAAAATGTAAAACTTCTAAAGCAATACAAAAATTACATTCACTAGGAACTTTCCCTCTACTCCATTTGATTTGCTCTTAGTATCCAGTGGTCTAAAATTCTTTCCTATAAGACAGATCATTTAAAATACAATTTCTAGGTTTAGAAAACTCTCTTGTCACATCCAAAAAACTAACATTCTTCCTTTGTTATCTGCCACAGTCCTTTATATCTATTGTCACAGTCAACATTAAAACAAAACAAAACAAAAAACTATGGGCGCCTGGGTGGCTCAGTGGGTTAAAGCCTCTGCCCTCGACTCAGGTCATGATCTCAGGGTCCTGGGATCCAGGCCCACATCAGGCTGTCTGCTCAGCAGGGAGCCTGCTTCCTCCACTCTCTCTGCCTGCCTCTCTGCCTACTTGTGATCTCTCTCTCCGTCAAATAAATAAATAAAATCTTAAAAAAAAAAAAAAAACTAATAAAAGGCCAAGAGACACAATTACTACATTTCCTGGTTTCTGCCTGGGAAACTACTTCAGAACACACCTACAAGTATCCCTAGTAAAAATATTCGCTATTCTCTTTTTTATTTCCATTCTCCTTCTAAAACCCTTCATATATTCATATACCCATAGAAAAGAATGCAGATGTCTATAATAAAGGCTGTACAAAAAAAATACAGCTACATATTAATTTTGTTTAGGGATTAAAATCTTACAAAAAAGCAGATGAAAGTCTTGATCTATTTACTTAAAGCAAAACAGTAGATTATTTGATTGGTACTGAACTTCATGATAAATAATTCAGTAGCAGTATGTAGATTATATGTGCTTTTTTTAAAATATGTGCTCTTTTGGTAAAATTCACTGATCAGTCACAAATGGACCATACTTCAAACAATGGTGATTTTGTGTGTGTGTGGGAGCTTAATTTATTTACTCAGTAAACAGAAATTTAGGACTTTATCTAAAACTCTGCAGGTGAATCACTAGCTTCGGGGTAAAGGTTTACAGAGTGCCCACTATGTGCCTGGCATTCAGTAGTTGCTTTACAGAATATGCTTGCTGCTGGTGCACAAATTACAATACTTGACATTTTACAGACTAACAACTCCTTTGACCCTCGGAAGTCCCTAGGCGCGAACATCCCAGATTTACAGCTAAGGAAACAAAGGCCCAGAAAAGTTGATTTGACAGAGGTATCACATCTGTTCTGTGGGTCCTGGCCGAGACTCCAGCCCTTGACTCATCATATCTAATCATCATTTGCTATGTAGTTAACAAAAAAGTTCTCAGATGTTCCATTCTCCCATTTTAACATCAAAATCCTACTGGACGACTTTCAATGCTGTGCTCGTCAGATTCTGTTAAGAATCAAAACACACAAAAGGCAAGAATGTTCAAAAGTCCATCGTCGGAGCTTGTCGACCTTCAAGCTCCCTGGCCAACCCCGGCGGGCTACTGCCCCGCGTTTCCTCCGGGACGGGGCGCTCCCTCTCCCTGCCCTGGGGACTGCCGAGCGCCGAACGCCCCGGGTCCCCGAGGTAAGCGGCGGGGAGATGCCCCGCTGGGCTCCGCCACAGCCGCCGCGGCCCACGAGCGGGGCTCCCGAGGCCGTCGTCGCGGGGCGCGGGGTCCGACACTCGCGCGTCCCTCGGGGCGGACGAGGAGCCCAGACTGCGGGGCCGACACCTCCGCGAGCCCGCTCTCGCACCGTCAGCCCGGCTCCCGACGCGCAGCGTGCGACACCCACCGTCGCGAGGGACCGAGGCCCCCGCCTCAGAGCCCGCCCCGGATCGCCCAGCGCCTACCTGCCCTCGGTCTGGACGCCGCCCCCGCGGCCGGGCTGCGAAGCTCTCCGGCTCTCCGCGGAGGCGCCAGATCTCCGAGCTCCCTCTCGGCTTTGGCTCCGCCCCGCCCCGCCCCCGCAGGCCCTGCGAAGGCCCCGCCCCCACCCGGCAAATCCCGGTTCTTATTGGCTCCTCTTCGGACCCTTCACGCTAGGGCGGGCTCCCGGCACAGCCCGAAAACCGTCGAGCGGGGAACCGCCCCAGTTCGAGTCCGCCACTGGGCGAGAAACCTGCTCCTGACCTTGGTCGCCCGGACGCCGGCCAAGGCCTCTAGCCGAAGTCACATTGCAGTCGCCGTGCCTGCGGTCCTACCGACCCTACGATGATGAACCTGAATTTTACACGAAGGTTGACTCTTCCTAGTTTAACCGAAGAATCCAAATGGCACCTCACTCAAGGAAACCATAAAATTCTCTCTTGCCACTGCAATTGCCGTCCAGTGCCAACTTGAAACGTAGATAGTAACGCTCCGAACACCTGAGGTTTGAGGCTCCAGAGCAGGGTGACTTTGATACTCCCAGTGCCTGAGGTCGGCCCCCACGCCCTGTTGTGACACACATCCCTAAGCCCTACGCCTGCAACACGCTCGTACTCAGGTATGTGCGTGGGGCTGTGCCTGCTGCGAGCCGCAGCCCAGTTTCACTAAGGCTGCGAGTCGGGATGAGTTGAGCCTGTTTCCCAGGCACTCGCTAACCACCCCACCCCATCTGGTCCCGCCCCGTTCCACCCCACCCCACCCCACCCACCACAGCCTCTTGGGTCTGACGACCAAAATCTCCCCACATCTGTTCGCAGAGAGGTACCAAAATAGAAGACTGCCAGAAAGAGAGGTGTTCGGTTACACATCACAGATGACTGTCACAAGCCAATTTAGCCAAAGCAGTAAAAGCTGCATATCCCACACCGTTGTGAAACCATGAGTTGTGGACAAACAGGAATTACCTTCTATGGTGGAAAAAAACATAATGAAAAGACACTTTCAAAATCATGTCTTAATAGAGAAATGAACGTCCATACCATTTGCATAAATTTTGAACAGCGATCTTCCTGGACTAACCCCCCTCACCCTCTTTAAATCTTTCTATATTTAGAAAACTTCCCAAACAGTTGTCTAAGATGAAATTTTAAGCTAGTGTATTATGATTTAAAAACTTATTTCAAAATTCAAGTTGATTTCAGAGTCCAAACATTGCACTCAGGAAGATGATTTGGCCAAATGAGGCCGACTGAATTCCGAGTATCAGATACGAAGCCAAACCTGGCACGAGTTCTGCGGCTGATAAAGGAATTAACATGTATGTATTCTACTGCCCTCTCATGGGGAAGGCGGAAATATAACTAATGCTAGTAATGCCTTTTAAGTCTGAGAATAGAATGTTTAATTTAGCAATCTGTGTTATTTTGATGACATATAGAACAAGGTAAAATAAAATCAGGTTCTCTAAGGGACTTACAAATACTCAGCAAACAGAAATTCAACTTCAGAAACCAAGGAGAGGATTCTTACACTAGGGCTAGTATAAACACGCTGTCGGGCTCACACCCATGCTTACAGCTACTTGTATAGAATGTGGAATCATGCAGGAATTTGCCTTTAATTTTTTTTTCATTGTAAGGGCATTACTTTCTGAGATGTTTCACAAAATGTTCTTTTTCACATTTTTATCCACCCATCTTATTTCACACTGTGAACAACTTGAGAGTAGGAATGAAATCTTACTCTTTATACCTTTGCTGTCTAGTACCTGATGGGCGCCTGGGTGGCTCAATGGGTTAAAGCCTCTGCCTTCAGCTCAGGTCATGATCTCAGGACCCTGGGATCGAGGCCCATGTCAGGCTCCCTGCTCAGGGAGCCTGCTTCCTCCTCTCTCTCTCTCTGCCTGCTTGTGATCTCTCTCTGTGTAAAATAAATAAATAAAATCTTTTTTAAAATAGTGCTTGATACTTGAGCTGTTTGATCAGTAATTATTTATTAATAAATTATATGAACTATCAGCCCAGTCACTAGATGGCAACACAGTTGTATGTGTAGAAGTATGGTCTGGCTAATAGGAATTCTACCCTGCAGGCCTTGAGTAACAGGCGGGTTTCTAAAAAGTTACATGTTTATCTTATTTTGGTAAGTGAAATTATTTAAAATGTACAAGGACAGCTGACTATGACTTTATTGCCAAGTATGTCATTACAACTAAGGATTCTTGTAAGATAAATTCTCCCAAAGTGTAATAGCTCAAAAGTATGAATTTTCTATAGGGCAACACCTGTTTTTGTCTAAGAATGCCAGACTTCTGTTATGCCCTGTCAAAAGAATATCTCGATGTTCTCAAGCAAATTTCATTCTAGAAACCAAAAGCCTGCCTTCTCCCAATCACAAGTCATTTGCTCAAATTTTTACTAGTTAATAATAGTTTTTAAGGTGGGACAAAAATGCAAGCAAATGTGAACAAATGTTTTACCTGAACGTAAAGGAGACTCTGGAACCAGATGAACCCATGCCCCTATTGCTACTGCTCCATAGATGTGTCCTTGTGCAGGCTATTAACTTCACTAACCTCAGTTTACTCATCTTCCCCCAAATGAAGATAATATTATCTACTTCATAAAGTGAAAATAATTAAGTGAATAATGTCAGTGGAATAATATCTAGCACGATCACTGGCTTATAGTAGGGATTCAATAACTGGTAACTATTATTATTCATAGTCTCCAGGAAAAATCTCACCCAAATTATTATTTGGTTTATTTAATTTAGTCTCCTGATTTAAGGCCTTCAGCAATTAAATTGAGTTCATAACACCACGTTTCATAGCGATAGGCCATGCGGATTTGGGCAACATTTGTCCTCCGGATATCATTTCCAATAGGGCCGTCCTCAAGGTAATTGTTGCCCAGAAACCTTGCTTTCTCCTGTAAGACAAAAGGAAGCAGAATGACTGTTATCTTTTTATCCTGATATAGACTATAATTACATCTCCCACAAAGATTCCTTCCTTATATTACTTACTGACAAAAGGAAAAAATAGACCATTCACAGCTCATCTAGGGCCTCATCTAGGCTCATCTAGGGCCTCAATGTTCGTGGTCTGCTGAGAAGTTAAGTGTATTTTATTTGCCTTGCCAAAGGCAGAGCCAGAGAGATAGTAGACTTCTTTCTAGTCCCTGTCCATAGTAACGGCATATGATCTGTGGGATAATTTTTCTACATGTGTTTCCCCAATGATCTTTTCAGTACTCAGTTACCAGAGCCTATATAGAGAAGGGCACCCCGTCAAGGGCAGGTCTACCTCATGAGAAAGTCCACATTGGAGAACACTGTTTCTTGCCACTTCACACATATCACAGGTACTCAGCTTGAACACTTGTGCAGCAATGGCGTATTCTTCCATTAGGGGTTCCTTGGGTTATTTATTTAAATGAGGCCCCAAAAAAAGGCAAGAAAGAAGAGTGTATTAAAAAAATAATAATAACATGCATCCAGCAGAAAAAGTACAGTGAAATCTCTTGAGTTGACTTGAAAATTCTAGATGGGCAACAGGGGCACTTGGGTCGCTCAGTTGGTTAAGTGTCTGCCTTTGGTTTAGCTTGTGATCCTGGAGTCCCAGGTTGGAGCCCTGTGAGGGGTTCCCTGCTCAGCAGGAAGTCAGCTTCTCCCTCTCCCTCAGCTTCTCCCTCTCCCTCAGCTTCTCCCTCTCCCTCAGCTTCTCCCTCTCCCTCTGATCCTCCCTCACTTGTATTCTCTCACTCACTCGATATCTCTCAAATAAATGAATAAATAAATATATAGTAAATAAAATTCTGGATGGGTGACAACCAAATATGCTCGTATTGCTCGAGATTCCATACGTGTACCTTGGTGAAGTGGAATTGCATGGGGTCATCTGTCGACAGGGAGATCATTAGCCCCTTCTGGAGGAAATCTAAAAAAGGATTTTTGGCATATTCTAGAAATAAGCTGTTGTTACTTAATGGCGACATAGCGATGGGAATCTGGGCTAAGAAAAACAAGTACTGTAACACGGGAGCCTGAAAAGGAAAAGTGAAAAATAATATTTAAGGATGTTGAAAAAGGGATACAAACTAGAAATGTTAAAACCCCGTAATCTACTTCAAGTTTTAGCTTTCAACAAAATGATCACATGTTCTTTTCCTAAATCCCTTAGTGAAGAAGACTACTCGTGTTTAAATGTAAATACAATTTAGAATAAGTTTATTTGGGATCATCAATTTTCGAAAGCATTGAGTCAAATCAAATCTTTGAGTTTTAATTGCCTAAGTTACATGGTCTCTCTCAGGGAAGAAACTTCACCTTGAAGCACTTTTTTTTTCCTCCATGAGAAAGTTCTGACTCTTACTAGAGGCATTTGAAAACATGTTATAACAAGAAATCTGGCGACAACCAGTTTAAGGTAAGGCAAACACCTCTGAATTATCCCTTGTCAGAGTTCTAAGACGGAAGCCGGAAGACCTACATTAATTCATCCCTGCCTCTAACTGGTTAGGTAATCTTGAGACTTCTCTGGGCCTCTGGAAAAATGAATGCACTTCATAACCTCAAAAGTCTTTATTTTGCTCGGCTTTCATTTGATTCCAGTGTTGATAATGACTTGTGACACAATGATAAGGAAAAAAAATATTCCTCTAGCTCCAGAATAAAACATATTTGGAAGAGAGCCTCCAACTCACCTTTTTTAGATTCAGGCCGTGGGAGATATTATCTGCTGTCATGAATGCTGTCATGAGATGGGTGAGAGCCCCAGCTTCCCCACAATGAGGTCGGAACAGGAACGTATTCATGCCTCGTTCCCTAGAGAGAGGGAATCGCCATAGTAATCATAGGTCTCTGACTAGGACCTGGTGGCAATTCTGGGCATGCAGAGATTTACAAGAAAATCTGGTAGAAAAAAAAAATTAACACTCTGAAAGGGAGTGGGAGTGCGGACATCTAAAGGATTCAGTGAAACTGGCAGTTTGAAATCATGATCTTAATTCTTCTGAATGCAGACTTCTGAAAAAAAGAGGCAGTGAAGGATATGAGGGTAATGGAGGAAAGTCACCATCCTACCTTCAGTTTCAACAGGAAATTTACCAATCTCACCAAGTTCTCCTTTCTCCTGCTCACACTTTTGGAGGAATATGTTTCCAGAAAAACCTGTTATCATATTTCTTTATTCCTTACCCATGTATATCAAGAAGGGTAACATATATGGAAGTTTATAATACATTGTACAGTGATTAGTATTATTTCCTAAACTTCCAAAGAAAAGGAACTGTGAAAGTTACTGAAGGCTCCAAAATGTCCATTCCTGCTACTAAACAAAGAAAGAAACCAAACAAAAAGACAAGGGAAAGAAGAGTCTGATTTGGGCCAGTCAGAAGCATCCTAGCAGTGCAGTGGGATGACCACCCATGGCGCCGATGTCTGAGCAGAGGTGTGTCAAATAGAATCCTCTCCTTTGAGGACCTGGGTGGCTCAGTGGGTTAAGCGTCCGCCTTTGGCTCAAATCATGCCCCTGGATCCCGGGAATCAAGCCCCACATCAGGTTCTGGCTTCGCAGGGAGTTTGCTTCTCCCTCTGACCTCACCCCGCTCTCGTGCTCTCTCTTTCTCACTCTCTGTCTCTCAAATAAATAAATAAGATCTAAAAAAAAAAAAATCCTCTCTTTCTAGCTCCAGTTCTCGTCTACTCACTTTCTGAGGCTGTTGAGCACTGCGATGTTCGCATACATGTAGTAGGCATAGTAGGTGTAGGAGGGATTGTTTTCCATTGTCCACTCCTGGGGCTTGGGGCTCTTGGAAGAGAACATGTGACCGCTGTGTTTGGACTCATCATCCACACTGTCGAAGCCGGTAATCTGTCCGGAAAAGTGAGCCATGCGATGGGGTCAGTCTGACTGTAGGATCCTGGTCCTCAGACAAACTTTCCCCTCCCAAACACAAGGACCAGACATCAGAGATAAGCAGCAAAAGTGAGTCACAGCGACGTGGGAGTCCTGGTTCCTGCACAGTGACAGGAAAGCCTAGCGGGTCCTGCTTACATGCTTGAGGAAGACACTGAGGTCTGGGTGAGCCTGTGGGTTGATAGTGGCCTCAAACACCGGCAGGAAGACATTCTCCAGCATCTTTCCAAAGTGTGGAAGGAAATTCTTAGATCGAAACACATCACTAGAGGCAAGAATGAAGAGAATTCAGGAAGAAAATATGTTTAGGATCGGTAACCCTATATGAGGGAATCAGAGGGCCCCAAATGCCGTCCGTGTTCAGGAAAAGACTCTGTCCATTCTAGGTATGTTTCTCTTGGTTACCCATAAAGAGGGATTCAGTTTAGGGTGGGCAAAGAGATACAAACGTCATTAACCTTCACAGCTAAGTCCAGATAGAAAATGAAGAGTATAGTGATTTATTTGAAGAATCACTTCTTCAGTGATTTATTTGTGGTGTATAAAACTGTGAGCATGGGTGCCTGTGTGGCTCAGTGGGTTAAAGCCTCTGCCTTTGGCTCAGGTCATGATCTCAGGGTCCTGGGATCGAGGCCCACGTCGGGCTCTCTGCTCAGCAGGGATCCTGCTTCCTCCTCTCTCTCTGCCTGCCTCTCTGCCTACTTGTGATCTCTCTCTCTCTCAAATACATAAATAAAATCTTTTTTAAAAATGGTGAGCATGAAATAGTTATTAAAAACACTTCTGTGGATGCCTGGGTGGCTCAGTTAGTTAAGCGTCTGCCCTTGGCTCATGTTATGATCCTGGGTCCTGGGATCGGGTCCCACTTTGGGCTCCCTGCTCAGTGGGGAATCTGTTTCTTCCTCTGCGTGCCACACACACACACACACTCTCTTTCTCCCTCTCTGACAAATAAATAAAATATTTAAAAGAACATTTCTGATGTGCTGTAGCCAGGGACAATCTAACAAACTCTAATACAGCACTCAGTATTTGCCATTCACTCTTTCAAGTGGGCAGAAATATTAGTGAATTTAATCCTCATAACAACCAGTATGTTAAGTACCTTTATGACCCTATTTAAAAAAAAAAATTCAGCAAGCTCTATGCTTAATGTGGGACTTGAATTCACCACCTAGAGATTAAGAGGTGCAGGCTTCACTGATTGAGCCAGTCAGGTGCTCCCATTTTAAAGATGATGAAACAAAGGCACAGAGAGCTCATGAAACTTGCCCAAGGTCACACAGCTAAAAAGTAATAGAAGCGTTGCCAGTCTAGGTCCAGAATCCATGCTTCTAACTACTATAGTTATTACCTTTCTGCTATAGTGACATAAGACAAGAAGTTCTACCCCAGTCAACAAAGTCACTTTTTTGGCTAAAAAGATAGGAAAAGGGACACCTGGGTGGCTCTGTCGTTAAGCATCTGCCTTCGGCTCAGGTCATGATCCTGGAGTTCCAGGATCAAGCCCTACATGGGGTTCCCAGCTCGGCGGGAAGCCTGCCTCTCCCTCTCTCACTCCCCTCTGCTTGTGATCCCTCTCTAAGCTGTTTTTTCTCTCTGTCAAATAAATAAATAAATAAATAAATAAATAAATAAATAAATAAAATCTTACCAAAAAATAAATAGACAGGAAAAGACTCCCGTGTTGCCAGAGCACATAGAACACAGGGGCAGGTGGCCAGAAAATATATAAACACTTAATTTCAATAAAATAACAATGCTACTGAGCATCCCTGAGGGCAATGAGTAATTAGCAGGTGCTAATACCATTGGTAAATACTCATTGATTATGGAGAACTCGAGCACTTTAGAAGAGACAATCAGCCAATGGTAATAGAGGTTCTGATACAAGAAAGCTATATCCCAGTACAGATAAGCATGGGGAAGAATGAAACGGGCACAGAGAAGAAGACCAAGAGAAAGAAAAAAAATAAAGTGGACATAGTTCTTAGCCTACCTAAGTTTTAGACATTCTCAATGAGTTATTTTGTGATCTGCATAAAGTCCTATGTTTTAAAAACAAACAAACAAACAAGCAAACAAACAAACAAAACTTCTGGCTAGAGAAGTGAACTGAAATGATCTCCCTAACCCGTGTCTCTGGTCAAGAATGCTGAACGTGGGGGCGCCTGGGTGGCTCAGTTGGTTAAGAAACTGCCTTTGGCTCAGGTCATGTTCCCGGAGACCCAGGATCGAGCCCCTCTTTGGGCTCCCTGCTCAGCGGCAGCCTGCTTCTCCCTCTCTCACTTCACCTGCTTGTGTTCCCCTTCTCTCTTTGTTTCTCTCTGTCAGGTAAATAAATAAAATCTTAAAAAAAAAAAAAAAGAATGCTGAACGTGGAGTGGACAAAAGCAGGTCCCCGGGACCCGGTTCTGAGCGCCACTATAATAAAACTTATTGTGACTGCAGAGCCCTTGTTCACGTGGAGGAGGTCCGACAGGTGGGATGACCCAGGCTCTAGGGTCTCCGATGGGGAGGTACGTACTATATCCTGGGGACCTGGATCATCCACGTCATGTTGGGGCAGTAGATGCGGTTTCGGACGAACCAGCTGGACAGTTTGCTCCACTCATCAGGACTGCGGCCGTAGATTGACAGGCGGGGCTCTGCGTGCTGGTACTTGGCCTCCACCAGGTCTGCGCCGACCTCCTGCAAAGCCAAGAGCAGAGTCCAAAGCCAGGGATTCCCACAGTCGCTCAGGGGTCTAAACCTGTGGGGTCTAGGGAGTGGAGGTAGCTACTAAGAAGAGTAGAGTATGTGTGAAAGGAAGCCAGGGGGAAACTGTTCCAGGTCAAGATCTAAGGAAATTGAGGGGCGCCTGGGTGGCTCAGTCGGTTCAGCACCTGCCTTTGGCTCAGGTCATGATCCTGGCCAGGACCCTGGGATTGAGCCCCACCCGCGCTGGGCTTTCTGCTCAGTGGGGAGCCTGCTTCTCCTTCTCCCTCTGGCCCCGTTCCTACCCTCTCTGTCTTTGTCTCTCTCTTATGTACATGCTCTCTCTCTCTCTCTAATAGAGAAATAAAATCTTTAAAAAAAGATCTAGAGACTCAATCTCAGGAAACAAACTGAGGGTTGTTGGGGGTGGGGTGGGGGTAGGGGTGGCTGGGTGATGGAAAAAATAAAAATTAAAAAAAAAATCTAAGGAAATTGAGAGATGAGGGGACTCTAATCAGTAAGAGGGGCTAAGACATAAGGGAGTCTAGAGAGTGGAAAATGTCAGGCAAAAAAAGGATGATGAGCTATCCCACAGTGAAGCACCTGTAAAAGACATTCAGTTTTTCTTACACCTCCTATTTTCCAAAACATACATCTCCTGAGTCCACCGTGTCATTCCCTGTCGTAGTGCTCAGGCCAAGTTACAGTGGGCATTTCCAAAGAGATTCTTTTATTCATTTCTGTGGTGCTTGCCCCCAGGGATAGCACATTTCCTCCTTCCTTCCTCTCCCTCCATCCCCCTCCCTCCCTGCTTTTTCCTCTCCTCTCTCCTTCCTACCTTTCCTCCTTCTCTTCCTCCCCCTCCTCAAGAATCAGGCCAGGTACCATAGATCTGGTTGGTTCCTCCTCACCTTGATGATAGTAGCAAAATATTCTCCATCGATATAATTGTCTGTCTTTAGGTAGAGGTCTCGTAGCTCACTTGCTCCTACAGGATTGTATTTGTCATTGAACTTATCAAAACGCTGGAAGGTCTGGCGTCCCTGAATCAGGAAATTGGAGCACAAGTGTAGCCTTATGACATATGTATAATGGGCTCTATGGGACATAGGGAGCTAGGGAATGGCCAGCAGGAACAGGGGCCTGGGAACAGGGACGGGGGTAAGCTCCAAGAATGGAAGCTGGCACAGTTGGTAATGAGTAAATCTGAAAATTGCCTGTGGATGCTTCCAGCCAGCATGGTCGGCCAACATGGTTAAGAGGACTCTGAGAAGGGGGGGGGGGTTGTAGGAGAAAGGCATGCGGGATTCTGAGTAGGACCATGAAACTGACATGATCTTTTTCAACCTACAGCATGAACATCCAGAGAATCAACAGTCAGGTCATAGGGATGCATTTTTAATTGGGCAAAAAGTTCCTTTAGGGTCAGATTTTTCTCCTTGGTGCTATGGACCACTCTATCAGCATCGGTCTGGTAAGATTTCTTAATAAAGCGGAGCAGATGTTTCTGGTTCATGCAAGCAGCCGCATGGATGTGGGTGTCCACCTGTGTGTATATTCAGAGAAAGAAAACCAACGATCAGCCTCAGTCATGCTGCTCTGTTAGAGGCTATGGTCCCTGAGATCCCCAAGGTAGCGAGAGAAAGGAATAAATAGAGGAATGTGACCTGACAGCTGATAAAAGTGGCCCAGCTGAAAATAAGCCATGGCACCTCTTTGTACCCTTGCAAGAATGTGACAGGTTAGGGGGATGTAAAGTAATGCCCATTTCTCTTGGATATCTATACATCCAATTTACTCCCTACGTTTGATCCACACAAAATTCTTGGGGACCATTCACCACCCCTGAAATGAAGTAGCTACCATGGCTTTCACCCCAAAGGGAGAAAGGATCAAAATTATGAAGCCATGGCCCAGTGATGGCATTTATGAGTTAGGCATTTATATGATTACAATTTTATAAGCTGGAAATTTGATAGATTAATTAAACTATGGCTAAACACGTGGCTGAGCCAGAATTTGGTTCCAAATATCTGCTCCTGTATTGTCTATCCCCACCTCTTGCAATTACTTAAGTGGTCAGAACATATCTCGGTAGTGTTTCTATCCACAGTCCTTAATGCATTTGATATTCACAGTCCTCTTGTGAGCTAGACAGAGCAGATGTATTTCCCAATTTTACAAATGAAGACATTGAAACTCAGAAATATTTAATCACTTTTCCCAATATCTTAGAGTCAGGAAGTAGAAGAAAAAAAGACTAGGAAAAAGATCTTCCAAATCCTCAGGTAGCAGTTTTGAGATTTCATTTGTTTTGTTATTTTTGTTGTTCAGTATCTTTATAACTTTCTATGGCAAAAATGTGGTAAACCTTTCTGGGTGAAAAACCATAGAAATGGAATTTTAATCTTTTAGGGTAATTCATCTGCATTCACAAATCCACTGAACCTGCAAGAATCTTAACAGCAATCAGAGAACCAGCATCTTTCTTATCCCAGTCAAAAACTAATTGGGTTAATGGTTTTGCGCAGCAGTGACCTGTGACAATGTTTACCTTCCTGCAGTTATAAAAATCTCGGTGGGGGTTGTTCTTCAGCTCCTTTAACTCATCCATCTCATTGAGCATCTCGTGCACCTGGAACTTGGAGGAGAGGAACTTCAGGCGCCGGTGTGCGTAGGTCTTACTGTGAAAAATTAAATAGTGTAATTTTGAAACATTCAGACACTTAGAGAAAATAGACACAATTTCAGAATCACCATGATGCTCATTACCTATAGGAAACAATTACTGGAACAAACATTTTAGTTTGCAGTTAATCTCACTTGAAAAATATTGGGCTCCCAGGTCTCATTCTTTTCATCAAAGCTGGACAGAATAATGAGGAAGGATTTGGGAAGGCATTTAAAAGCCAGGGGAGAGGGGTGCCTGGCTGGCTCACTTGGAAGAGCATGAGACTCTTGATCTCAGGGTTTTAAGTTCAATCCCCACACTGGGTGTAGAGATTTCTTAAATAATACTAATACTAATACTAATACTAATACTAATACTAATACTAATACTAATACTAATACTAATACTAAAAAGCCAGGAAAGACAATGTTGTTCAAGGCTCAGCACCCTGGCTTTGGAGATGGCAGATTAGGGCTTGAATCCTGGCTCAGCCAGCTTTGGGTCCATTACTTAACTCATCAAAGTCTCAGCTTATAAAACTGCAATTATAAATATACCCATCTCAGAGAATGATGGTGAGGAGGGAGGAGATAATGTACATGAAGGGTTTCACATAATGTTTGAACATAGTAAGCACTTAGCAAATACTCATTCTTACTCTGAGTAGTAGTATTCCTAGTAGTAAGGGTGGTCATGGTAGCAGTGGGGGTAGTGGTGGAATAGTGGTAGTGGTGGGAGTATTGGGGGTGGCCATAGTATTGGGGGAGGCCACAGTATTGGGGGTGGCC
>PITA01006843.1:7686-66635 GCA_004023965.1 Spilogale gracilis
AAGAGTCTTGGTCTAGATCTAGATGGACTCTGAGCACAGTCGGAGTTGGCCTTGTGAAAGTGCTGAGGCCCCGGAGACCGGGGTGAGTAGCGTGCTCAGGAGAGGCGTTCTGGGGAGGGTGGGCGGGCTGGGCCTCAGTGAGAGGGTGACCGGGACACTTGGTCAGGGGGTAATGAGTGGAGAAGGGGAGGCAAGCAAGGGCTCAAAGGGACCTGGTGGCCCAGCGACAGCGGGAAGTGGCCTTGCAGGGGTCCGGTGGGGAGGCAGAGGTAAGTGGGGAAGAGCTGAGTCAAATTGCCGAAGGCCTCAGACATCAGGCGGAAGTGTTTCAGTTGGCTCTGTCAGGAAGGAGGGGGTCATCGAGGGATTTGGGGCAGAGCTATGATGCGATTAGGCTGCTTTTTTTAGCAGGAGTAATGTGGCCCGGACTTCAGAATGACTTGGATGGTAGAAAGCCAGGAACCAGGGAAGGCAGCTGGGGACCTCCTGGCATGGGACAATGAGGCCTAGGGGTTGAAGGAAGCAGTGGGGCAGGCCTAGAGATATTTCTCAGGAAATATATCTCAGGATCTTGGGGCCTGTGTGCATTTAAGGGGTGGATTCAAGGGGTACGGAGGAAGGAGTCATCTTGAGAAGCAGTTTCTCTCTCCGCAGCCAGGGAAAAGAAAGCATTGGCATGCTCCCTGCCTGCAAACAGAACATCTCAGGGTAGCCTGGAAAACTGGGAGGCTCAGCTGCTCCCTGGGTCCAGCTCATAGTGATCCAAGAGATCATGGATGGAACAGGGGTGCGGTGATGGCAGGGGCCCAAGTTGAGGGGTACGTATATTTGGAATGCCCTGATCACTGCACGGGGCTCCTTTGGCCGTCGAGGGCTGGGTGTGGAGCGATTCGCAGGCACAGTTCTTGATCCTGAAGGGACTTCCAGCATCCCTACCACAGGGCTCAAATGGCAGTGGAGAACCACCAAATCGTTCTCTTTCTCCCAGTTTTGCTCTCTGGCCACCCAGGCAGTGTAAATGTTTAATGGATGCGGGAGAACTTGTTCCTGGTTTATAACAATACTATCCCGAGGGCAGATCCAGGTTTTGTGGGGTTGGAAGTTTAAATAATTTCAGGGCGTCTCTTTGGAAAAACAATTCAAAATTACAAATATAAAATCGCTACGCCTCCTCAGGGCCCAGAATGTGGAGGAATGAAAGTGAGAAGCCCTCATCAGCTTCCCAATCTCATACCCCCCCACCATTTATGGTGTATAATAAGCAGGCGTTTTATCTGCAGTGGGTGGGTGGGCTTTAGGATCTCCATGTTATGGATGAGGAAGCAAGCTCAGAAAGGTGACTCTGAAAGCCGGCCGTGGGTGCTGAGCTGGGGACTGAAGGCTCTGGCCTCAAGGGCCGCATCTCAAGTCCTCTTCAGTTAGTGACTGCAGCGGTCAGACAGACCCAGGACGTTCTCGAGACGTAATGTACCGGACCTAAGCCGTCTTTCCCCTGAGACCACTGTATCTTTATGGAGGCCTGGTCAGGGCTCCCCGGGGTTCCAGGTCTGGTGTAGAGGTCGGGGGAGCTGGACTGTGACCATCTCTCAGGGCACCACGTGGTGCAGCGTTGGTCCCTAGACAGAAAGGCTACATACAATAGGAAGGATAGCAAACTGCAGGGGTGAGCACTGGCTTTGAAAACACACAGACTTAATCCTGGGATCTACAACTTCCTGGTTGTATAAAGTTCCGCAAGCTACGCGGCCTCGGTGATCCTCAACTTGATTACCTGTTGAATGAGAACAGTAACTACTTCACTGTATTTTGAGCTCATTACTTGTCCCCTCGTGAAGCGTTAAAGCTCCCGCGCAAAGAGGGAATGGATCTAAGAACATCCAAGCAGCAGCCTAACCGCCTCCCCTCCTTAAGGCTGCGCACCTCCCCTCCCCCTCGTTAAGGCTGAACGTTTTTCTAAGGATTCTTCCCGGCCCAGCTCACTTCCGTTGGGGAAGTGAAAAGGGTGGCACCTCCGAGGGGCGCCTGAAGCATCCCCCGGACGCCCGCGAGCCTGGGTGCCCGAGAGGAAGAGGAAGTCGGCGGCTGCGGACAGGCCGGGGCGTGAGCTCTCGGGAGAGCCGCAGGAACCAGGGACTCCGGGGCGGGCGCTGTGTGGCATCGCTCTCGATTTAGCAACACAAATCCGCCTGCCGGAGATTAGGCCTGGCGAGCCGGGTTAGGGGTGATGCACTGGCGGGGGGCCGCAGCTGGGGCTCGGCGCTCTGCCCCGCGGAGCCGCAGGAGCCGCCCGGAGCGGGGAGCGGGGACGAGGACCGGCCGAGGCCCAGGCCCAGCTCGCTCCGCACGCCCCTTTCTGCGCCCGCCTCCGGCGTCTTCCCATCCCCGGAGCTCCCGGGGGCGAGCCCTAATTTTCCCGGGAACGGGGCCGCCCCGAGACAGGCCGGCAGCCGGCCCTCCTCCGGGGCCGCTCGTCCCGCCCGAGTGGGGCGTCGCCGCCTCCCGCGCCCCGCGCGCGTCCGCCCGGCCGGGCGCCACCACGCGCGACCCTGCGCGCTCGAGCCAGCCTCCCGCCATCGCGCCGGCTCCCTACGTGGGGGACGTGCCGGCAGATGCCGGACCGCGGGGGATTTCGCCGCCCCGCCGCCGCCGCCGCCGCCCCCTTTCCGGCGCGGGAGGGAGCGGCCGCCGCCCGGCGCTGCGGAGGCGCGCGGCAGCCAATGGGCGCCGAGGAGGTGGGCCGGCTGGCGGCTGTCACCCCGCCGGGCACGGGCGCGCGGAGCCGGGGAGCGCGCGAGCCACCGCCTCCCGGGCCTTGGGGGTGGAGCCGCGGCTGGAGGAGGAGGAGGAGGAGCCGCCGAGCAGCCGCCCGAGGACCACGGCTCGCCCCGGCTGCGGAGCCCCGACGCCGGCCCCACGCCCGCCGCCTCGCGTCCGCGACAGTCAGCATGATCGCCGCGCAGCTCCTGGCCTATTACTTCACCGAGCTGAAGGATGACCAAGTCAAAAAGGTGAGCCCCCGCCCGCGCCGCCGCCCGGCGCTCTGCCCGCAGCGTCGCATTCCGGCATCCGCTCGCCGCCGCCGCCTCCATCCTCCCGCGCCCAGCCTCCCCCTGGCCGGCACCGCTTGGACTGCAAGGCGGAGGGAAGGGGGAAGGAGGTTTCGCCCTTCGATTCTTCCCGGGATCGTGTGTGTGTTGGGGGGAAGACCCCCAAGACCAGGCTGCTTGCTGCAGTGTCCTTGAGCTGGGCTGTGGATGTCAGATGGGCCCCCGGGCCACGCGGGGTGGCGCCTGAGAGGGGGGGATCGGTGGGTCGGTCCGCAGGGCCTGTCGGAAGGTTCTGAGCGCCGTGGGCGGAGGAGTGATTACCGAGATGGTGGGGAGCTGAGCGCGCAGCAGGCGGGGGTGCGGGCTGGAAGCGGGGCTTCCCATATTTGGGGGTCCCCGTGGAGGGCGCCGGGTGTCCCGGAGAAGCTCTCACCCCGTTCTGCCAGCTGTTGGGGCTGCTCCTTAATCTGGGGACAGGGTGACCCGCCCGGCTTCCCGGAACCGGGAGGGGTGCGGAGGCCACCGGAAACTTTGCTCATAGGCCTCAGGTCCGGAGCGGCATGTCTGAATGGAATTTTTTATTCCTCTACGTGACTGCTCTCTTAAACTGTAATTTCTAGCCAGCCCAGGGAGCTAAAATAAGAGATTGGTCCGTTGAGTCAGATAGACATGTATGTCTGTGACATGTGTGTACTCGCACGGAGACGCATCTCCCTACGTCGAGGGGGTGCTGCCTTTGACACCTGTCTAGCAGAAAATACTGGCCACTGGGAGATCTTAAAGGTATAGCTCTTGCTTAATGCCAGCCTGGCCACCGTGTTTTTAAGGAACAGCCTAGACTGTGGGGGTAAAGCACCCATTTTATCAGTCCGAGGCCTGGCAGGGGCTCCTGACTCACCCACACCCAGCATGGGGGACAGGACTGCTGGACTAAGCCGGGATGGAGGAACAAAGTGAACCCTACTGGAGTTCAGACAAGGGAAGTACCTACAGGTGAGAGGTGGGCGCTTAAGGCCGGTGAGCCAGGGGATGTTCACCCAGTTCTCTTCCTATCTACCTAGGACAGCCCACTCTGGCCCAGTAGGAAGTAGGCCTGCAGAGGGCAGTGACCTCATCAAGGTCACCTGGTGAATTAGAGGCTGAGCCAGGGCAAGTGTCTCCCTCCCTCCACGGGGAACTTGGGCTCCCCCGGAAGTTAGCTGAGGGGGAGGTGCTGAGAGCAAGTGCCTGGGGATGCTGCTTGGATCCTGGGTCCCATGCTGCCTGGGGACCAGAGTAGGGGAATTAGGAGACAGGCCCGGAAATCTGCCGCTGTCCCTCATAGCTAGAAGCACAGTGAGCCTAGAGCCGACTGACTGTGGGACTCCTGCTTCCTGCCGGGCAGCGCCCTGGAGCCTTCCCTGGCCACTGAGCTCAGGGGGCTTTGCCGGCCTCCATATACATTTCAGCTCAGCTCCAGGGGTGCTGTTGCCGTTGCCGTTCTTCCCATTTCCGGTGGGGAATGTAGGGTGCAGATGAGCTCACTGTCCTTCCCCTGCACGTGGCACATAGTGTAGCCCAAGACAGCAGACCACTAGAGGCGGGGACCCAGAAGAGCCTTCGAAGCTTCCACCATCCGCCACCACCTGTGTGGCCCTCGGGGCCTTGGCTGGGTTCAGGCTTGAACTGCGATTAGTGAGAATTGTTTTGTCAGGCAGTCAGTGTTGACTGTGGCCTCCTTCAAATTCCATCCACCCGGCTCCTGGAGGCATCTGGGTGTGTGACTTCTGAATGGACTAGTCCTCCTCAAATCCCTTCAGCTCTGAGATTGGGATCCTGGCATTCCCCGCTCCTGCCCTCTTCTGGCCCCGGAACCTTGCTGGACGAGGGTCTTGAGGCTAAAGCTTCCACCATGTAGGATTATTGGCCAAGGAGAGTTTTAAGAACAAGATGGCTTTCTTGCACCTCACTGGGGGGCCATCTTAAACTGCTTTCTGTAGGCGGGGTGTGCGTGTGTGTGTCTGTGTGTATTCTGCTCAGAGGCTCATCTTGGTCTGCATGATGGGCTCCGTAGCATTCCCATCCATGGGTGTGGTCCCCAGGAAGCTTCCAGGGCCTCCTGAGAGCCTAGTGGACACTCTTTCCAGTGGCCTAGTCTGCTTTCCCTGCCCTCACCTTTACGGAAGCTGGGGCACTGCATCTTCTCTCTTGGGACTCCAGACTTGGTGGAGAGCAGCCCTTCCTACCCAGCGCTTACTGTGAAAAGGCTGGGTGGGGCTGTAGGACCCCCAGCCCTGCTCTTCTTGGCGAAAATTGGGCCCCACCTGAGACCCAGTGGGGACCTAGTGAGGTCCACCCCCCACCCGCCTACCCTGCCAGCATGGGTAGCCATGATGATTCAGCCCTTCAGCCCTAGGCAGCCCCTGGGACTCTGGAGACAGCTCCGCCTCCCCCACTAAACTTCATTCATTTGCTTGCCAGTCTGGCTTGGGGGTAGGAGGAAGGAAGATGGGGATGGTGTCAGGGAAGGTTTTTCCGGAATTGCTTAGGATATAGAAGCGATCATGAGAAGAGTTCTCCTTTCTCTCTCCATTGCCGATGAGACATGTCACTAATTCAGTCTCATAAATATATCCGGGGTTGAAAAAGGCCAAAGGCCTGGCTGTCCGGCGTGGAGCCCCATTTATCAGACCGTGTCTGCATGATATTGGTTAATAGGGTGCTGGGAAAAGCGTGTCCTGGCATTCGACTGAAATAAGTACAAGACATATTTTCCTTTTACTTTTTTGGTGCTTTTAGCAGGAAAAGGAAGGCACGTTGTGTGCTTGTGAAAGATTCCATTCATCAGAATACCAGACATCTGCTAGTTCTGCAGCTAGAGGCTGGGTCCCCTGACCTCCAAGTAACTTTTAACAGGACTGTCGTCTTGCCTGCTTCTTCCGCTTGGCTTCGCTGTGAGGAGACTGAAGGAGGGTGACAGTGTGTATAGTGCTTGGTTTGGGAGAGGAAAATGAGTCCAGCAAGGTGAGAATGTGGCCTCTTAAGGACTAGCTTTCTGGGGCGCCTGGCTGGCCCAGTCAGTAAAGCATGCTTCTCTCCATCTCCGAGTTGTGAGTTCGAGCCCTACTTTGTGTGTGGAGATAACTTAAAAATAAAATCTTGGGGCACCTGGGTGGCTCAGTCGTTAAAGCGACTGCCTCCAGCTCAGGTCATGATCCCAGGATCCCGGGATCGAGTCCCGCATCTGGCTTCCTGCTCAGCGGGAAGCCTGCTTCTCCATCTCCCACTCCCCCTGCTTGTGTTCCCTCTCTTGCTGTCTCTCTCTCTCAAATAAATAAATAAAATCTTTTAAAAAATAAATAAAAATAAAAAACTAAAATCTTAAAAAAAAAAAAAGAAAAAAGGAAGGACTAGCTTCCTTTCCTCCAAGTTTGTAAGAATGGTGATCAGTGGGTTCTCTCCGAGTGGGATCCCGGTGACCCTAACTAATCCCCAGCAGGTGAGCAAACAGGTGTGATTTATCCAACAGCTGAACTCAGGGGTGCTTGGCCCAGGAAGGTGGGGGAGACTATGCTTGGCAGTTGAGCTAACCACGGTTTATTTTCTCAGAGCCCATATGTCCCAGCTGCAAAAGCAAGCATTAAAAAAATGCGTTTTTGGGCGCCTGGCTGGCTCAGTGGGTTAAAGCCTCTGCCTTCGGCTCAGGTCATGATCTCAGGGTCCTGGGATCGAGGCCCGCATCGGGTGCTCTGCTCGGCAGGGAGCCTGCTTCCTCCTCCCTCTCCGAGGCCTGCCTCTCTGTCTGCCTACTTGTGATCTCTCTCTCTGTCAAATAAATAAATAAATAAATTCTTTAAAAAAAATGCCTTTTCTTTACTGCTCAGAGGTGAGGGAGAGGAGAGTTAGAAAATTATGAAAAATACCTCAGGTACCTTTATATCTGGTGTTACACAAATGTCCGGTTAGAGCCTGATTCCTTGGTGAATCTTTATCTCATTATGCTTATCCCTGCTACCGTGGATATTCCTCAGTTCTCCCACAAGAGAGGTCCCATCGCTTCATTGGGTTTGATAATTTGGGACTGTCGTGAGGGAACAAACTGGGAAACGGGTGGGTACGAGGGACTTTCACATCTGGCCATGCTGCGCGTCCTCCCACGCTCCTGCTGTTTCCTGTAGATGGCATGGGCAGCCTACTCCAGAAAAGACGGATTTGGTGCTGTCTCTCCGTGTGTGTCTGCAGTCAGGGAGTCCTGCTGGAGGGAGTCAGCCCCTGGAGTCAGCTCTGAGCGTGCCTAAGGACGCCCCCGAGGACAGAGAGGCAGCCACACACCCCCGAGGCCAGGAAGCAGCCGTGCCCGGGCTGCGGGCACCTGCCTGTTGATTTAAGGACCTTTAGAATCAAGTCCTGTTGTGGGAACTCAGTAGTTTCTCTGGAAGATGGTTGAGTCCTTTATTATGTGCAGAGGGCTGCGCTAGGCTGGGGTGACAACTATGACTCAGAATGAAATGAGACCCACTCCCTGGAGCTTAAACATGATTTGCTGTCTTATGATAAGTGCAAAGCACAGAATGCTATGAGCCTATAGGGGGCCAGTGGTCAGATCATGGGTGGGAAAGTGCTAGCTTAGGAGTGGCATAAAGCCAGGCCCTAGGTAGACAAATGGGAATATTATACTTAGAAACTTTGTGAATGGGGCTCCTGGGTGGCTGCGTCGTTAAGCTTTTGCTTCGGCTCAGGTCATGATCCCGGAGTCCCAGGATTGAGTCCTCCATCGGGCTCCGAGCTCCATGGGAAGCCTACTCCCTTTCTCACTCCCCTTGCTCATGTTCTCTCTCTAGCTGTGTTTCTGTCAAATAAATAAATAAAATCTTTTTTTTAAAAAGACTTTATTTATTTGACAGAGAGAAACACAGCCAGAGAGGGAGCACAAGCAGGGGGAGTGAGAGAGGGAGAAGCAGGCCTCCTGCCCAGCAGGGAGCCCGATGTGGGACCCGATCCCCCGTGACCTGAGCTGAAGGCAGTCGCTTAACCAGCTGAGCCACCCAGGCGCCCCAATAAATAAAATCTTAAAAAAAAAAAAAAAGAAACTTTGTGAGGGAGAGTCAGATGGATAGCTCCCAAAATATACTTTTGCTTTTTCCTGAATAGCTTGTTATCTCTGAGCATCCCGAAACAATTTATGGCTGTCTTATCAGATATCAGTTTGGCGCAGCCCAATCTAACAATACACATGCATATACTAACATACTTGTGTGTATGTATGCTTTTAAAAACCTCCCGCGAGGTCCTGAGGACAGGAAGTAGTAGTATTATTCCTGAGTGTCCCAGACCAGCACCTCCCCCTTGCAGCTCCTCCCCTGGGCGGCCCCCTCCCCTATACCCTTTGTGCAGCAGATCCGAGGCAGGGATTTGATTCCTCATTTAGAAACAGGGACTGGAGGTCCCACGGAGAGAGACATGACTTTCTCAAGGTCTTACAACAATCTGCAATGAGCTCTAGTGGGCTATTCTTATTTCTTATTCCCTCTGCTTCTTTACTCCGGGCGAAAAATCCATCTTTTTTGATTGTACTGATTTAACACAGAAACCGTGTTTTAATGCTCTCCGCCCACAAGTTAATATGTAGGAGTCAAATTTTATTATGAAATATTTGAGGTGCATAAAAATGAGATTTGAGACTGACATGACAAACAACTGTGTACCTACCGCTCCGCCTGAGAAGTCACACAGTTACAATTATATGAGAGGCCGACGGAAAGCCCTGCGTTCCTGTCTCCTGTCCCATTCCGTGTCTCCTTCCACAGAGCACTTCTGTCCAGATGTTTTTTTGCCATCACTACATATGTATCTATAAACAGTATATAGTTCATAGTTACTTTCTGTGGTTGGAGGCTTTTGCAAATGATGCTGTACTCTGTATCCTCTGCAGCTCGCCTTTTCTACTCAGTGATCTGTCTTTGGGATTTTCCCACGTTGATCGGTACACCTGTGTTTCATCAATTTAAACTGCTACATGCTCGTAGGTTGTGTGACTACACCACAGTTTATATCTATTTTTTGGATGGGGATTTGGGTTTCTCATATTTCATGTTGTGAACAGTGCCACCATGATGCTTCTCACGCACGTCTCCAGTACACACGCGCGTTGCTCTGGGGTCTGGGCTGTCTCTCTAGGGTAGAACTACTGGGTGGAGGAGTACGTACATCTTCCCATTTTCCAGGTTTTGTCAACTTGCCATCCCCCGGGGCTCCTGCCAGTTCATACTCCCATCAGAAGTTTGTACAGGTTCCTCTTGCCCCACACCAATCCTCAGGATGGTCAAACCTGTAACCTGTTTTAGTAGATAATTTTTTTTTAAATATTTTATTTATTTGACAGAGAGAAACACAGTCAGAGAGGGGACACAAGCAGGGGGAGTGAGAGAGGGAGAAGCAGGCTTCCCGCCTAGCAGGGAGCCCCATGTGGGACTCGATACCCGGTCTCTGGGATCATGACCCGAGCGGAAGGCAGTTGCCCAGCCAACTGAGCCACCTAGGCGCCCCTTAGTAGATAATTTTTTAAAAGATTTTATTTATTTATTTGACAGAGAGAGAGCGTGTGCGTGCACAAGTAGGAGGAGCAGCAGGCAGAAGGAGCGGGAGAAGCAGGCTCCCTGCTTAGCTGGGAGCCCGATGCAGGGCTCTATCCCAGGACCCTGGGATCATGACTTCAGCTGACCTCTTTTGGATAAAGACCCCGAGGCTTAATGGGCAGGTGTTTGAGCCGCCCAGGTGTCCCAACTCCGTAATTTTTAAAGCGTCCCTTTCTTCCCAGTCATTTCCATTCACATTACAGCACTCAAGCTTAGTTTAAAATTAGCCATTTCCTAGTTTACCTTATCAGGCGGAGCGCTGGTGAGGTTGACAGCTCTCATTGTGAGTGGCGCCAGCCCCATTGACTGCAGCCGGGACGTCTGCACGCCCAGAGGAGGGGGAGTAGGTGCAGGGAAAGGCATGGAGGGCCCCCCTCCAGTGTAGGAATCCGTTGCACTTTTCCGGGAATTAAAACAGGCACGTGGGCTTCTGCGCACACACCTTCTCCTTTCCTGGGTGGAGCCGAGCCCGGCACTGCTGGCTTATCGGTCTCCTAAATGTGGCCCGCCCTGTGAGAGGGCGCTCGGGCCCACAGCCGCTCTGGCTATCTCACGTAAAAGGAGAGCGTGGCCGTGCCCCGCCATAGGACAACTGAAACCTGAAGGTGTGCAGCGCTGCCGTCTGCAAACCACTGGTCCCTGCTCCGGGGCAGAAAATGTCGGATCGTGTTCATTTGATTCCAGGCTTGGTTCCAGGCCACAGATGCTGACACCCGGAGGGGACCTTGGAGGTACATTGAATGCCGACTAGGGGCCTGTCTTTCCTACACAGGTCTTATTTCATCGTCAGTGTTTCATCACAGAATGTCCGTGGCGTTCACTGCTGGGTACGGAGCCGAAGGCCTGGCATCCCCACATCGCCCCGGTGTGTGTGGGGGTACAGTTAGGAGCTCCACTTTTGGATAAAGACCCCGAGGCTCAGATCAGAAGCAGAAGAGCCAGCATTCGGACCCATCGAATCTGATGGCAGAGCCCCCGTTATGTTTTCACTTGAGGTATAATACTCGGAGTGTGAAACTCACCATTTTAAAGTGTACAGAGTGACTTCAAGTACATTCACAAGGTCGGGCAACCCTTACTAGCATCTAATTCCAGAACATTTTCATCACCAACAAAAGAAACCCCCTACTCATGAAGCAGACGGTCCCCATCCCACCCCCCCCCTCAGCCCCTGGCATCTACTAATCTACTGTCTTTTTTATAAAAATGGATTTACCTCTTCTGGACATTGCACATAAATGGAATGACTCCTGTAGCTTTTGTGTTGGCCTTCCACTGAGCATCGTGTTTTCAGGCTTTCATCCATGCCGTGGCATCCGTCGGTCCTCCGTGGCTGAATATTAGTAGTGTGCGGGTACCACTGTATGCTTGTGTGTTTGTCAGTGATGGACACTGGGGTTATTTCCACTTTGGAATAATGTTGCTGTGAACATTTGTGTGTTTTTCCTATGTGGACATATGCTTTCATTCCTCCTGGGAGTAGGTATGGGAGTGGCATTGCTGGGGGGTGGGGGGGGCTGCCGTTATCCACCTGGAGAAATGCACCGTCTCCCTTTAGAAGGAGGAAACACAGACCCCCCCCCCCAAGGGGTGAAGTGACTTGCCAAAGACCACACAGTTCATTAGCAGTAGAGACAGGAACACTCCCTGGTCCCCTGACTCAGAAACCCGTGTTCTTCCCGCCATACCACACACAACCCTCCCATTTTGTTTTTTAGGGAAACAGAGCCAGGGAGGTTGAGAGATGAGGCAGAGTGGGGCCCAGGACCTCCCCCGACCCCGCAGTTTCCCCAGACCTCTTTCTCTCCTTCCCCGTCCTCCCTAGCACCAGCACATTGGCCTTGCTTGCCTCCTTCCCCCATGCCCCTCTTCCCTTGCTCAGTGTTGATAAACTCCCTCCACTTGGGAGGGAAACTAGCCCAAGAAAGTCATTTACCCTGAAATATTAGGAATTACCCATTTTTCAAATTTTTCCCTGTACCCTGTCTTCCTCCCCCAGCCTTGTTTGCATTTGAAAGAGGACCCCACTGAGGGCCATGCCTAACCTTCCAGAAGAACCCCTCCTCTCTTACAGTGCCCAGTCCTGAAGATTGTGGTCTCCTGCAGCCTGTGCCTGTCACACTTGGAGCAGCTGGTCCCTTGACTGGGGTTTGCCTTCAGCCCCGTTATTCGATCTGATCTCATTCCTCTCCTGTCTGTCCGGGTGGGTGGGATGAGTGCAGTAGGAGACCCAGGCCACCGTCCTCATAAAGGCACCACCTCACCTTTGCAGAGTTCTGTTTACGACATACTGTCATGTGCCTGGTTTAGCTGAGCCCTTCCAGCCAGCCTGGATGTAGGTGTTTCTTCCTGCATCTTGCATGTGGGGCCAGTGAACCTCAGGAAGTGAAACTGACATGATCTTGGTGGCCAGAAAACAGAAGGAGCTGCCTAGGGGTCTTGCTGCACCTGCTGAACCCGGACCCCCATCCTGGGCGGCAGGCTTCCGAAGCAGCACGTGGCCGCAGCCCGCAGGGGAAACCATCACCCCAGGCTTCCCAAGTGGGGGTGCTAGAGCTGTGCTGTCCAGAGCAGTAGCCACTAGCCACACGTGACTACAGGGCTCTTGAAACACGATGAGTCTGATTGGAGATGTGCTAATGAGTGTCAAATTTCAGGATTTCAAATACTTTGTATGACAAAAAGATATAAAGAGTATCTCATAGTAATTCTGAAAGAATTGTGTGCCTGTGGGAATAATATTTTGGATATATTGGGTTAAGTACAATGTCATTAAAATTAATTTCATCTGTTTTTTTCAAAAACACGTGGCTACTAGAAAGTTTAAAATTACATACGTGGTTTGCATTACGTTTCTGTTGGACAGAGCTCTGCTAGGCAGGGAATTTTCTGTCTCAAGTTTGGGCAGAGGCACTCTTGTGTTGAAAAGTGGTGGGCTCTTATGGGTCCCTGGGCCTCAGTGTCCTCATGCCAAAGGCTGGGAGGCTCAAGTTCGTTATCTCTAACAGATTCTTCTAGAGTGAGCAGTGTGGTGGCGGCCAGCAAGCTGTCTGGGCCTCAGTTTCCTCATTTGTGAGACGGGGTGAGTGATTCCTGCCTTGCTGCCTGCCCATTCCTCTGACTGGAGAGGGGACGTGGAAACATCTGGGGAGCACACAGAACTGTAGGGATGTGGGGACAGACTTGTAGGCACCACAAGAGGCACTGCAGGGGAGAGCAATCTCCGGAGAAGAGGGAGAGTAATCCACGGTGCCGGAGCTCCTGCAACACCTATGAGGACCAGAGGGTAGTCTTCTTTGCCACTCTGTTGCTGGCGGAAGTGACTTGCCCAGGGTGATAGGGGCAGGGCCAGGGTAGCTGGAGGAGGCCTGAGGGCCTCAGAGTTCTAGCCCGGACACCACTGCACTGTTTCCAGCCCCGGGGCATTAGGGTCTGGTTGTCTCATAGTGAAAGAAAAATTGCACTTTGGGGATTCTCTTCTCTCTTGTCTGGTGGTACCCAGGACGTTGGGAAGGGTTAGTCTGGAGATTGGCCCCAGCCCAAGCCATAGACCCAAGGCAGAGTGGGAATTAAGCCTGTTGTTCTTGTCCTACCACATTCCAGGGAGGCTCTGTTCCCCTTGAGGCCTGTGGGTGCCTCCTTTATTTTTAGCTAGTTCAGTGTGACAGCTTTGTTCTCATCCTGGGCGGCAGCTTGGCCTCTCTCACCAGCCAGGAAGTGCCTACTGTTGGGTATTAGTGGGTCCCAAGGTCGCCAGGAGGACCTTGGGCATGACCTCAAGGCTTTACACGGTTCTCCTAACAAGAGGATTCTGGGCAATCAGGGGAAGAGCATCGAGCTTTGGAGGCTCCAGCTGGAGCCGCGTCGGTTGCTGGGTGCTTGGGGCCCCTCCCTTGGTTTTGTGGTTCCAGTTTGCTCCTGTGTAAGATGGGGTCCCTACGCCCTCCCCAAGTGTGCAGGTTGACTCCCAGCGTGGGGCCTGTTTAACATCTCCCTTCCCCAGACCTCAGTTTCCCATCACGAACAGGGATCCCATTTTCCTCCTGATTTGTGCTACACGGAAGTGTCTATGACTAATCTGTGGTGCCCAGTCCATGCTCATTGAAAGGGAACTAGCAGTTCAGAAGCATAAATAAGATGGTAGATGAGGGTGAAGTGCTGTGTCGGGTCCCTGGGCTCCCCGAGGGAATGAACCTCACTGAAGAGCCCGGGGAAGGGAACCTCGACTTGCAGGGTCTTGACATGTTGGCGATATTTGTGCCCCATCTTTCACTCGGGAGCCTCCAAAGTGGAATTTCTTCTCCCAAACCCATTTCCTCTGGAGGCTCTCAGGTAATTAGCAGTCTCTGGGAGGCCTGAAGAGGGGAGTGAGAGTCCCAGCTAGCTGTAGGGCTCTGTGTGCTTCTGAGCCTCAGCCTTGAGAGGCAGGTGTTGTGGGGAGAGGGGACTTAGAGAACCAGAGAGTGCCCGGAAGACTCTGTCCCTCAGGAAGAGCCTGTTGGTCCCACGCAGGTCCCCAGGAGGCTGGAGGGGCTGCTCTGGGAGAAGGGCTGGGCCATTCAGGGAAGAGGAGTCCTTATCTGAGCCCACAAACCCTTCTGAGACCTTCCTGGCTAGGCGTCACCAGAGGCCTTCCCGCCCAGCAGAGCAGGCGCCCCAGCCCAGGGGAAGAGACACCCGGAGGGCTTTGCAGGCATGGCCCCTGGCCCCTGGGCACCCACAGACTAGCTGGAAGCACAGACAGCTGTGTGTTCCCAGCTCCCAGGAAAAGCTCCCACGCTGCGATGTGTCCCCCGGAGCAAATTAATACCTATGTAGTGACCACTGATGGCGGAGGGGATGTCGAGGAGAGGAGCGGCCGATGTTGGGCAAGGCAGATCATGGCATGCCCCTTGGAGGAGGTGAGTCTGGAGGAGGACTTTGGGAGGAAGGAGGAGTGAGGCATGGAGAGGCCCTTTACGGGCTGAACAAGCAGAGGATGGTTGATCTGTGAGGAAGGGTCTGTGGGGGTGAGGAACCATTGTTAGGGCTGCAGGCTGCCTGAGGGAAGGCGGGCTGGTGCTGGGAGGATGGTTGTGTGTGGGGAGGAGCTCTGCAGGGTAAGAGCGTCTCTTGGGCCATGAGGAGCTGAGCGGGAGCTGCCTCCCCAGCCGCCAGGAACGGGACAGAAACACAGGCTCCTGGGGCCGCAGCAGTGAGATGGGGCTGGGCGCCGAGGCGCTGGGGCGGGCACCTTGCCAAGGGCCAGGAGGGGACGGGGGTTAGGCCAGCGCACACCCTCCCTGGCCGGGTTCTCCGGGGGCCACGCAGGAATGCTTACAGAGGAAGAAGCACAAGAGCAGGCCCCAGCAGTTCTCTGGCTGTCCAGTGGTCACCTTGGGCATCTGAGAACCTCTCTGGCCTCTGGTTTTTCCTTAGGGCATTGGAAGTGACGGCCCCTGTCCACATTACAGGTGGAAGCACTGAGGTGCCTACGGGGAATCAAAGCCAGAGGCAGACCTGGGTGCCCACGTTACCCTGGCCGGGCCTCGTCACTGAGCCAGGCGGGGTCCCGAGGACATCTAAGTATGGTTCTGAGTGCGAGTCTTAAAGGCAGGTCCTGGAGGAAATAGGAAGGTGGGGTAAAGATTTCAAAGGAGAAAGTGTTTATGATTCCATTTTTCCCCCTTTCGCACCTTCCCTGGGTATGATCCCTTTATGAAAAATGAAATAAAAAAGGCAAGTTTTGTATGTATGAGTGTTGACGTAGAAAACCGTCCTAGTCCCTAAAGCTCTTAGCTCTTCTCTGAGAAGACTGGGGGAAGAACTTACACTTTTTACTTTTATGCATTTTTGTGTTATGTGAATTTTTTAATAATAAGTGTATATCGCTTATTGTGACTATAGGTTACTGTTAGTAAAAAAAAAAACACAAACCGATAAAACAGTACAGTGTTTTGGGGGTTTTTGCCAGAGTCTTGAATTTGCCGTGGTTCCGGTGTCTGACTCCACTACCTTTAGTGGTCTCCCCTATAGAGTGGGCCAGGCGTGTTCGATGGTCAGTGCATTTCTCCTAGGCTTCTAGGGGAAAGGAGTCAAGGACCTGTGATTGTCAGTTAGCCAGGCCGTGGAGGGAGAGGACCTCCCTTTTGCTCATCTAGGTGGGAGGGTGGGAAGTGTTATTTGATGTTTACCTTGTTCTTGGCACATTCCTGAAATTCTCTCCGTAGCTCCCTGAGAGCGTTGTTATTATTCCCTTTAACAGTGGGGAAGGCAAGACTCAGCCAGGTTAAGTAACTTGTCCAAAGTCACACAGCTCCTAAATGGCAGGTCCGAGGTCCAAACCCCGTTCTCTTCATGCCCAGTCCCGTGCTGTTTTCGAGGCATAAGGAGAAGCCCAAAATGAGGTCCTAGAAGACCTGGAATGGAGACCTGGCCGCCACTGCCCAGCCATGAGAGCTGGGGTGGGTCTCGGGCTTCCCTTTCCTCACAGACTCCAGCACGGGATGAGGCTGTCCGTCCTGCTTCCGTCCACCGGGTCACGGTGGCCGAAGCTGAGGTTATTCAGGCCTGCATCATGCCCGGCTGTGGCACGCGTGAGCTCATTCATCTCTTACCGCGACATCCACACACAGCGTGTGTGACAGTGCTGTGTATAAGCGGCAGATGTGAACCAGTACCCAAGAGGCCCTCGTCACCCGGCCTGTTCTCTCCGGAGGCAGCCTCCCTAAGAAAGAGAACTGAATCTGATGTTGAAATCTCGGCCCTGTCCTGAAAGCAAGAGTTTTCTTAACCCTGCCCTGCCCACCCTCCGTTGTCTCTGCAAGTAGAGCGTGTCCTGTGGAAAGTCTGCTCGGAGGGTGGGTGCCAGACACCCAGGCTGCCCAGCCTTGTTCCAGGCCGTCACGGGAGAGCGGAGGACCAAAGGAGCGAAAAATGTCCCTGGCCATGTCCCCGTCCACGGAGGGGGTCAAAATGCCTGAGTCACCAGGGTGACCGTGCCTCCCGCTGCAAGGGCGTGTCCCCTCGGGCCTGTCCAGTCTTGAGTTGGTATTTTGTGCGCACTGTGCTGGGAGCAGGAGGCGGGGCTGAGGCAGGTGCAGAGCCGTCGGGGGCAGCCCGGTGCGGGGCCCCTGTGAGCAGAGGAGCTTGGTGGGGAGCGTGCTTTCTCTGCTGGTGTCTCCTCCTGCCCCTGCCGTGCTTCTGGGGCGGCTGAGAGCTCCCAGGCCTCCTCGGTCCACAAGAGGGGCCATCCAGGACAAGGGCTTGCACAGTATTAGGGTCCCCTCCCTTCAGGGCATGGTGAAAGGTGCCTGGAGCTGGGACCGGGGTCCTTCTCAGGCTTGGCCAAGAGTCCGCGAGACCCAGCTCGCCGTGTGGTGTCCGGGAGCCTGCCGCCTCCCCGTTTCCTTCACAGTCTGACCGGAGTCCTGCGCACACGTGTCGGACACCACGGGCGAGAGAGAGCACGCCGGGACCCCGAGGGTTCCCGCCCCGGATTCCTGGGAGCCTCTGGCCTGTGACAGACCACCCAAAGGCTGAGGCCGGCGGCTTACAGCCTCCGGAGGAGTTGCTGCGCCGTGGTCTCCCGTCACCAAAATGTAGAGGAAGGGGTTGGAGGCCCAGCAGGGGATCTCTGGGCACGGGCGTGTGGCCAGAGCCACCGAGCAGCAGCGGTCTGCGCATGTGGCAGGGAGTGGGAGGGACGAGGGCAGGAGGGGCCCCATCTGGAGGTGCTGTGGAGCCGGGATAGAAACAGAGACGTCGAAAGGACCACAGACTTTGGCCAAGCCCCCGAAGACCAGAAGTTGCCTTTTCTCAGGTCTGCCTCCTTCCGCCACCCTCCCCTCCTGGGCTGCCTGCCCCAGGGAAGGAATAGCTGCCCTCTCGCTGGGTTTCTTGCCGGGCGCAGCCACAGTGAGGTCTGGCGCGCGCAGGCCGGGGGATTGGCCAGACACCCGTCCTCCTTCCCCGGTGACAGGGGCCATGCAACCAGCTGCCAGCAGGGCTGGTCTGAACCAGGGGAGGGAGGCCCCTGGTTCAGTGAGAGGTTGGGCCCTCTGGGCCCCTGGGACTGCTCCACAAGTGTCCCCTGATGTGGGCTTTGCTCCAGTGTCTCCCGTGCTGCTTAAAGGGCCCCATTTCGTGTGCCGTGGACCCGCTGAGGCCTGCACTTGTCCACCCCAGCCCCGGCCCCCGCCAGTGTCTGCGCGGGTTCAGAGGCCCCTCCTGAGCTCCTGAGGACCAGTGGAGAGGGCTCCCCTTGGCTTACTCTCATTCACATGATGTCCAGGAGGCCTCAGGCTCAGTTCCAGCTCTGCCCCAACTTATACCTTCTTTTTAGACCCCATTTTCACATCTCTTCAGAGGTGGGTTGTCCCACTTAATGATTCATGAACTTGAACCAGAGGAGGCAAGCCTCCTTTCCATAGACACTTCGGGACTGGCTTGTCATCTGTGTCCCTGGCCTCTTCCTCCTTTGAGCTTCTAGGCTCTTTTCAAGTTTTGTCATAAATCAATGCCCCTGTGCTAACCTGCACCTTGAGTCAGGGTGGACAGGATGGCTGTGGAGCTGCAGAGACTTTTTCTTTTCTAGAAGCGTGGCTTTTCTAGAAGCTTCTTCCTGTGCAGCTGGAAAACCTCAGCAGCTTTGCTTGGGCTTGCCTTGCATAGAAGAAGGGAACTGGTCTTCCCTGAGGGATGGGAACAGTTGTAAGGAGCGACTTGCAGGTATGAGACCTGACTCTTGGCTGTGTCTCTGAACTGATCGCTTTGCTTTGTGGAGCCTCGGTTTCTGCATCTGTGAAATGGGGATCAAGAACGTGTCCCTGAGAGGGCTGTTTTGAAGGTTGAATGACATACTGGATATGTAGCTCGATCTACTGTGTGCCATAAGATAAATATAGAGTGGTAGTCTAGCACTTAGTATGAATTAAATTCCTCTTTTGTACCAGGCAACCGGGCGAGCTCCTCTCCCTAGGGAACTCACGTGTGTTATCAGGGAGGTAGACCCGTCCATAAATACACCATGATGGAAGGTGGGGGATGTGAGAGCGGAAGATGTCCCAAACGCTAGAGTTGCAACGTGGCGATTACTGTTTCGTGCACGGTCTCGCTTCTGCTCACCCATTCTCTCCCCAGCAGACAGCTTGATCTCGCTGAGACACAAATCTCATTGTTGAATACTCGTGAAAGCCATCCCAAGGCTCGCGGTGCTCTGGGACCAACTCTAAATCTGTCAGCGTGCGTTACAGGATCCTGCACCGTTCAGCTCCTCGCGGTCGCGGTCTTTCTCGTCGCCTCCCTTTTTGTACTGTACTCGATCCTATTGAATTTCTTTCTGTTCCTTGCTCCACCCCCGCCCCTGCCTTGCCTTTGGCCTTCACACGTGCTCTTGACTGTGCCTGGATGCACACTCTGACATGACGCCTCTGGGAAGCCTTCTCAGTAGACTCCTGCTCCTGGGGCTGCTCACACACCCTTGTTTCGTGACTGCCTCTCCCCCGCCAGACTGTGGGCACCATGGCAGCAAGTTCTGCTCGTCTGTTGCCAGCCTTGAGGGTAGAATAGAGCGTGTCTTCTCCTGGGGCCGTGATTCTGGCAATTTCTATGTGAGCTCTTGGTGGTTTCTGATTGCTCTTCTCTGCAGGGCTTTATCACAAGGGAGAAAGGAGTAGGTGGTTGTGGTAGGAGACCTTGGGGGTGGGGGCGGGGTTGTCTCTGGCCACAGAGGACCCTGGGAACTCCTGCCAATGCGCTTATGGCTCGTGAGACAGGAGAAAGGCAGGGCCTGGAGGAGCACAGGGTATGGAGGCCAGAGTGAGAAGAAGGCTGCCCCGGCTCAAAATATGCAGCAATGACCTAGGGCTGGGGACTCTGTGCCCTTGAGTCGGGACATTTCCAGCCACCCTGCAAAGTGAGCATGAGATGCCATTTTCAGAAGCAAATAAGCATCAAGGTCTTTTCAACCTCATCCGGTCATAAATCTCTTTCTCCATCCTCCGGGAGCCTTCCGTGTGCAAGACTGCGTGCCAGGCACAGGGGGCGGGGGGGGGGGGTTAAGGTGAACGGAGCAGGCACTGTAATAGGTGACAGGTGCAGAAAGCTATGATCCGGGCTGTTCAGGGAGATCAGTGCTGAGGGAGGGGTCATCTCCAGCCTGAGGAACTCCAACCTCCAAGGGAGGAAGTGAGATTTCATGTGAACCTGGAAGGGGAGGGGAGATTTGGATAGCTGGGAAGAGAAGGAAGAGCTTTTCAGTGGGAAAGCCCGGGGACCCACCAGGAACGGTAGAGATGTTTAGGCCAGAGTTCAGAGAGCACGCAGCTACATCTGGAGAGTGTTGGAGCCTCGGACCTGGAAGACATTGCAAGGCTTTGAGCAGGGGAAAGAATTGACCAGAGTTGCCCTTTACGAGGGGGAAATGTGGCAGAGGTGTACGGGATGGGCTGGAAAGGAGAGAGATCGAAGATGGAAAACCATTACAGTGAATGACTGAGGAGGCTCAGGAAGGAGGAGTGAGACATCCAGGCACACGGCTGTCAGGAGCCAAAGAGAAGCAAAAAGAATGAGTGCTGTGGCTTGGAGCCCAGGTACACAGGAGGTGCCCAATAAATGCTTTCTGAAAGAATACATGGGAAGATGCTATGAAGGCAGACTGAGCAGCAACAGTCCGAGGGGTCTGCTGGTGAGGAGCCTGGAGAGCCCGAGGAGAATGGGGAGACTGGGAGAGCAGCAAACTGGGACCAGTACTTGGAACGACTGGGAAGTATGGGCATGTCGGCTCTGGCCCATGGGCGTGGGAGCCTGGGAGCTATCTCCATACCTTCTGGGGATGGTGGGGTTCAGGTCTCTCTGCTCTGGGCCCGCCACCCCGTGTTCTGAAGGATCCCAGCCCTTTGGCCACTACTTCTACCTACCTAGAAATCATGCCCGAGGAAACTCACCAGTACCACTGTCTCACGTTAACACTAATGGCCGATGTTCCTTGAGCATTTTCTGTGTTCTAAGTGCTTCTGTGTCTCATCTGATCTCAAAACTCCTAACCCTCTGAGTTAGGTCCTGTTTATCATGTCTGTTTCTCAGTTGAGGAAGCTGAAATTCACAGAGCTGTTAAGTGATGATGCTGGGATTGGAAGCCCAGGTGGGCTGGCTCTGGCCCCCTCGTTCTTAACGTCTGTGGCACTGCCATCCGTCTGAGGGTGAGCCGGCCACCTCTCACAGAGGAGGGGAGACATGTGCAGGCTTAGGGCACCTCTGGTGTGTGCTTGGGGATCGAAGGGCAACTTCTGTGGAACATTCGAGGATTGGGAGGGACTAGAGCTACCTGGTTCATTTTACAGGAAGAATTGGGGCTCAGAGCCTTTGCAAGCCTGCTTGGGGGGACATGGCTGATGGCATTTGCGTGACTGCCCATCTCATCATGTGGTGTGTCAGAACTTGTGGGAGCTGGGTGGCCCTACACAGGCAGGTACCTCCCCCTGTCCTGTCCTTCCCCAGCCAGATTCAAGCTAAAGTGACCTCCTTCAGGCTTGGCCTCACTTGCCTGCCTTCTTATCCTTCCCCCAGATTGACAAGTATCTCTATGCCATGCGGCTCTCCGATGAAACTCTGATAGATATCATGACTCGTTTCAAGAAGGAGATGAAGAATGGCCTCTCCCGGGACTTTAATCCAACAGCCACGGTCAAGATGTTGCCAACGTTTGTAAGGTCCATTCCTGATGGTTCAGGTGAGTCTCTCACCCAGAGATTGGGCTCCGAGAACTGAATTCCCTGTGAAAACATCCTGTCTCCTTTCTTTCATTTGTTCATTTATTCCCTCACCCCTCCACCCATCCTTTCACTCATTCATCCATCTGTTCTCCATCCATCTAACGTATGCCTACAGAGTATCTACCATGTGCCAGGCATTGGAGATACTGTGGTTGGATATGGCTGATCTGCCCTCATTGGACTGTCTAGTGGCTAATGATAAGGAAGGGTCATGTGTACGAACCTTATAGATGCTGTGTGCATTGCTCTTATGTCTCTAGAAGATGAAAGGCTCCAGAACAAATGAAGAGTTCATTTTAGGAAGATCTCTTCATCAGGGCACCAAGACCTCCCTTCAGTTAAGCAGCAGTCCCAGGGGTCGGCTGGATATTGGACTCAGAGAGGAGATTCAAGTTCCCATCTAAAAAAATGTTACAGATGTTAAGTGAAGGCAGCCCCTAGAGCAGGCAAATAGCAAGGGGAGGTAGTATTGGAGAAAAAAATTCTTTCAGTGTGCATCTGTGTAAGTTCAGTGCCCCACAAAGGGGAATTGGGGGCTCCCCATGGATCGTTAGTGCCCCTTCCCCAGAGGAGTGGGCTTAGCGCCTGTGCTGGGCAGCGCGGAGGCTGAGACGGCACAGCCCGGCGTGCTCCGTGGAGGCCGTTCTGTCTGGCTGACCCGCAGCTAGTCGTTCGCAGGGGCGGGTCCTCTGCTGGCCCCAGCTAGGCACCCTCCCAGGAATCCCGCTCGGAGGGGCGTTCTGTGCTCTGGCCTGGGATTCCCCTGCCGCACGTGAGAGAGGGAGAGATGATGGGGAGGTCCGGTTTGTCTAGGTTTCTCTAGGCGTTGAGAGCCCATGCCCTCAGCCTGTTCCTCACACGTACCTGCTGCCGCTTCCCTGTTCTGGAGGCCTCGTTTCAGGTCTCGATTTGGAACCTCTGGTTCGCAGCCTGCAGAAGGGGTGTCAGGAAGAGCGCCGTCGTTGGCGTCCACAGAGGACAGGCAAACATACGCTTGTCGGAGCGGACCGGCCGCGGTGGGAAGGTCCCGCCGGGTGAGACCTGGGCACTGACGGCGGCCGTGTGCTCTGCCGGCCCCGTGGCCGCAGGTGGGGTTGCGTCACGCATGTGCTGCCGCTTACAGCTCCCCCGGTTCTCTACTGTTGGAAATCTGCTCTGCCTCCCTCCTGTGTTCCCTGAGGTCGTGGTTACTAGCAGTTTGAGCTTTTTAATAACAACCCAAGAAATTCTGGTCCCGGAGTGATGAGGCTGTGGTGTGCCCGGGGTGTTGTCCTGATGTCTTTGGCTCTGCGGCTCACTCCTGCTCTTTCCCAGCTCCGGGTGGTACCCGCGTCTGGGGGTTTTGAGCTTTTCCAGGACGAGCAGAGTTCTGTCGGAGAGGCATGGCTGGGCCTGCTTCCGGCTAAGAGACGGGGAAGGGGGCGGGTAATGTGGGTGTGGGCAGCCCCTGGAGGGCCCCCGCTCTGGCTGGGCTTGGGAGGGCACAGAGGGATACCTGATGCCCGCAGGGCACCTGATCCTGTGGGACTGGCCCAGGGCTAACGTGTCCAAGGACCATCTGTCATGCCGGGACCGTCTGTCATCCGGGGCGTGCTCTCCTTTCCCCTTCCAGAAACCACTTGCAGAATTGAGGGTCTCTAAGTGTGATCCTGCTGTATGAATAAGCGAGCCCTTTACCCCCATCAGCTATTTTTCTCCAAGTAAGCCTCCCCCTCCCGCATCCAGACCCCCTGGGGAAAAACCCGCCGCAGCCCTCCCTCAGACATTCGTAAGGTGCCAAGGCACTGTCGGCCCTGAGCTGTCCTGCAGAAGAGAAATCTGTTGAACCTGGCGTAGCTGCCTTTCCCCCAATCTTTGGTCTTTCCTTACATGTTTCATCTATTTTGAGACACTTTTTAGTTCAGATGTCTCGAATCTGTAGTGTACTGTGCTATGGTTGTGCTATGATAGTGTCATTGCTCCTTCCAGTTTTAGCGGGCGGCGCCCTCTCTTTCTTCGTGTTATGGGAAACAGAGACACAATTGACGGCCGTGTCCTGAGTGCGATGACACGGGTGGGGGTGCGCCGTGCTGGGGAGCGCCGCCCCCGCCCCCGTGCAACGCCAGCTAGCAGCCCGGCCGCACGCCTCCTCTGAACCTCTCTCCTCCCCAGTGTGGACGGGGTCGAATATTTAGGGCCTCTGAGGGGCAGAGAGTGGTACCGACAGGAGGAGGATGAGGGACGAAAGCAAAGCTCTGCGGTAGGAGGACCCCCTTCTTGCGTAGCCCGGGTCTGCCTGTTGGCTCTCAGCACCCTCCCTTGCCGCCCCCCCCACCTGCCCCCTGCCTGCCCCCTGCCTGCAGGCACCGTCTGGCTTCCGATGGTGGTGGTGGCGGGCAGTTCTTGGTGCCGCATGGCCGGCCAGCTGCCTGTCTCCAGTGCCCGATCTACAGGGCATTTCCCTCTTACTGGTATCCTAATCAGATTAGGCCCCACACTCAGGGCTCATCTTAACCTGATTATATCTGCAAAGACTTGTTTCCAAAAAAGGTCACGTTTCCAGGTCCCAAGGGTTAGGACTTTGTATATCTTTGTGGGGGCACAGTGCAATCCTGTGACCTTGCTCCCCATAAGCGTTCCTGATATTCACGGTTGGGCTCAGTTCCTATGCCCTAGGGCCCACACTCCACTTGGAGCGGACCCCACAGTCCCAACACAGGCACTAGCACGGTGCCAAGGCCCCGCATACCTGTCCCCAGCCCACTCCCTGTCTCTGTGTGACCTCCACCCTCTCCTCCCCTGCACCCCTTTATCAACCAAGAACCAGGAGGTCCCCTGGAGTAGTCAGAATGTGGGCCTCCTTGATAGGAAACCGTGGTGCCATTCCCTTTTTAAATGTTAATCACTGCTTTAACTGTATAATTAGTCAGCGACAGAATTAGTGGTAATCCCAAACCGCTGAGGGATAAATGGGACTCAGCTCCGAGCTGAGACCTGTTAGGGGCGGGGTGACTTCCAAGCCAAAGGGACAAACAAACCTCTCCTCTCCTTTTTTCTCCTTTCCTATTTCCTTTCCTTTTCTTTCCTCTCCTGACCGTGACCCCGGGGAACTGGCCTCAGAGTTTTAAGACTCTACTGATTTTTGGGAAATGTATCGGCACATTTTTATTATTTTCCCCCTCTTTGGACATTTTTTATGGGCAGTAGCTTTTCTTTTAATTGCTTTTCAGTAATCTACACGTAATTTTTTTTTTTAGACCCTAAAGTGGTTTTTAGCTGCTGCATATCCTTTTTGGTATAGGAAAGGTATGAATAATAAATAAAAGAAGGAAGATATTGATGCCTTTTAACTTTGGTGACTCGGCCAGACAGAATGCCCCTTTCAGAGCCTCGAGTCTCTGGGGATTGCTGGCCCTCTTGCCTCGCTTCCCTAAGAAGGGCTTGCTCTGTGTCTCATTCATGAAACCTCCCCCTTTTTCTCTTCTTCTCATTTCTCAGTAAAGATATCAAAAATACCAATTAGGTGGCAAGGTTTTTGAGGGTAAATTGAGTTGAACATTTCACTGTTTCTGCCTTGTGTTTCTAAGCATGCGCTTTACCCAAAGGAAATTGGAAAATATTTGATTCGTGGTGTGTGCAGTTAATTCTTGGGGCCCCAAATGGGTCAAAGGAAAGAAAATACCATCTTTTTTCTTTTCCCATGGCATCTGGGATGGCCACTTCCCTTTCTCTGTCTTTTGTTTCCTTATCTGGGAAGGTGATTGGATGGTCTCAAAAATTCTCTCCACCTGGGAAATCTGCACATCTCGGAGGCTGGTTGGGCTTGTGATAAGGTGTAGGACTGTCATCCAGTAGCTGGGTTGCAGACACGGAAGGGGAGCCTTGGTATCTCACGGACAGAATCAGTTCATTGAACAGGGCAAAGGTGGGCATTTCCTGAAGTCAGACTTTCTGTTTGCCCTATGTTCCGGGCTCGAGAGGGACATCTGTTCCTGTGTTTATTTTCCATTATTTGCTGCGAATAATGGCGGCCATCATAAAGTGGAGAGCTGCTGGGGGCCCTTCACATGCTTTGTTTAATGAGCCTTCTCTGGGAGAGTGGTTCTCCTGGCTGCGGTGGAAATGGGAAATGCGGGAAGAAGTTGCAGGTAGGAGGCAGCAGGGGCAGGAAGGAAGGTTGAGGCCCAAGATTTGAAGAGGTAGTTGAAGGGAAGCCCAGGACTATAAAAAGAGGCTGAATTTGAAATTAAAAAGGGGGACGAAAACAAACCAACCCAGAACACTGGATTAATCTCTGGCTCTGCTGCTTATTATCTGTCTGGCTTTGGAGGCATCCCTTAACTTCCCTGCGCCTCCATTTCCTCATCTGTAAAATGGGTTATCAGACCCTGCTTTCCCTGCCTCAGAAGGCTGCAAGAGGAACAAGTGAAAGTGCTTTGGAAACCACAGACCACCATGAGGGTTCCAGTGGATCCTTGTCCTCATTAACACTAGGCTCATCTAACAGCTAACTTCGTAAGGATTCTTTGGGAAGGCCCTTCCCAGCTGGTGGAGCCTGTCAGGGGATCCCCACCATCAGGACAAAACGTGTAGGTCTAGCCCTAAAAAACAAAGATTCAGAATTTTTCAGAATTCACTGGTATCTGTGCGTTGCTGTAGAGGAGGAGGCAGAAAGAAGGGGAAGCAAAGGCAGGCTGCCTCGCTCCCACCCTGACGCCCCACAGAGTGTGGGGGAGCCTCACACAGCAACTCTGGTGCGTGTGCCATGGGGGGACGGGACACCCCACCAGAGCTTCCATCCAGAAACCAACCTGAGATCAAATAGATGCCCTTTGTTCTGGAAATCAAGTAGGTATCTGGGGGATTCCTTCCTTAATAAAGAGTATCAGGCTCAGGAACCTTCTTGTTGTAGCAGAAAGAAATCAAACTCATTTGTATAAGCAAAAAGAGCAAAATTTTAGGTTCCTCCACTGGGAAGTCTGGTTGTAAGTTGGCTTCTATATCCTGAGACTTGGCTGTCCCTTATTCTTTCAGTTTGGGTGCTGGCTGCAGTCAGAGGCTGCCTTACGGTGGCCCAGATAAGTTGGCTCGGCAGCTCTCGCCCGTACCCGCCTCGCAGCCAGGGATCCCGGCCGAGGTCTTCGAGAGGGCGACAATGGCCTGGCTGACGCAGGCCCTGAGCCCATCCTGAGCCAGTCGTGGTGGCCAAGACGGGAGACTCTGGATGCTCCTGGATCCTGTGCCTGGGCCACACATTGGTCCCCCTGGAGCTGGAGCAGGCTGTCAGGTTACCCCCGACCTCAGATGAAAAATGGGGAGGATAGTTATCCAAAGAGACGCCAGACAGCCACCAGAGTTCACCGGAAGTCTTGTTGCCCTTAGCAGAAGTCATTTCTTGGTAACTTTTGCCCTGGCAGAGACCAGGACCAGACAGACGTGCATTTGACCCAGACAGTTCTTTTGAACTAGCAGACGGCACTGATTCCTGCCGAGTGTAAGACTTGGGGGTGGGGGTGGGGGTTAACATGTTGCTGCCCTCGCCTTCAAGTTGCTTATCATCCAACTGAGGAAGATAAGACACATACACATAGAAGATACGAACATCACAATATTTGCAATGTGGGAGCAGCTAAGGAAAGGGAGGGGCTCTGGCGTTGCCAAAGGTGTGACTGCAAGCCGGTCGTTCAGCTGGATTGGCTGAGCTTCCTTCTCCAGAAACCAAGGAGATGAGCTGAGATTTGCCGCACAGTCTCCCGAGCTGCAAATGTGATTTACAGAAGGAGGCGGCATTTCTTTGAGCAATCCCAAATGCATCCTGGAAGCAGGGCCACCGCTCAGGGAAGGATCAGGAGCTGCCCTGGGCTTGACAGTGAGCCCTCGTACCCCGCCCTCTGGGCAAGGCCCTCTTCCGGGGTCGGTCAGCTCTCACTCGCAGGTGTCGGGAGTGCCCAGGGTTTAGTGTTGTCGTGACATCTCAAGGTCACCTTGTCTGGTCGCTGTTTCTGGGACCCTGTTGACCTGTACTTGTTGAAAAAAGGAACAGGGGAGAGCTGGAGCGGCCAGACCGCAGCAGGAGGCTGGGATGGAGAAGGCGTCTTTGCAGGGCTGCAGAAGTGGGGCCCAGCCCCGTGTACCCGAAGGCCAAATCCTTCTGGTTATGGGCAGCTGAGGTCATTTGCACTTTTCCTGCTTGAAAACCTTCAGGCCCGGGTCCTGCGGAGGTGCTGCTCTGTGTTGGCACCGAGCCCCCTAATCTCAAGCCCCCCCCCAGACACGTGGAACCTGAGCACAAGAAGCCGCTTTCACTTGAGACCTTTGATGCAGCTGGAAATGCGACTTTGGACCAGGCTGGCAACCGAAAAATGGGTCAAGCTATTCTTTTTTTTAAGTTACGATGTAAAGTCGGTGTATAATAGGAAATAAATAAATGTTTATTGAAACATGAAAGCAGTAAGAAATTAAGTTAAAACATTGAAACAAAGCAAAAAGCACCCGTAATTTCCTGCTAGCACGGTGTTTGCCTCTGTGGCTGCTCATCCGTGCGAGTGGTTTAACATCGTTTCCCGTACCGCATGTACATTATCCACTGGAGAACAAGGCACAACAAACCCCAAAGCTGCAAGGAGTCGTGGATGTCGAGGAACCCCAGAAAGAAAGGTGGTGCCGACGTCTCACTCCACTGCCACCCTTAGGGGGTCCGTGTCCACAAGGCCTGTCCAGCCGGCTGTGGGACCGGTGGTGGTGACTCTGAGCTTTGGATTCGCATTCCGGCTCTGCCACTTAGGTTGTGAGCTTGGGCTCATTGCTAATCACCTAACCCCTCCCAGCCTTTACTTGCTCACCTGTAAAATGGGGATCACAGTAGTACCTACCACAGAGGGTCGAGGGAGTTAAGAATAAAATGAAATGGTGCATGTGAAGGACTTAGCAACTGGAGTGCACGGAGCTCAGGGAATGTTAGTTGATGGCAGAATAAAGTGCCTTTGATATTCTAGTAATTCGTCCTCCTGAGACGAGGAGACGCCTCGTACCAAATTCAGTTCTTTAACTGGGTAAGCACCATGGGGATTAGGGTTCTGATGGGAACCCTAAGAAAACTAATCCGGGGCACCTGGCTGGCTCAGTCAGTAGAGCATGCGATCTGGTCTTAGGGTTGTGAGTTCGAGCCCCATGCTGGGTATAGAGATTACTTAAAAAGAAAATCTTAAAAAAAACCAAAAACCCAAACAGACCAAAAACAGCCCCCAAAACCCTCTAACCAGATTTGAACAGCCCACAAAGTCAGGATCGGAATCAGAATTTCCTACCAATCTGTAACACCTACTTCCTGAATTCTCCCTTGGTCTGTTTCCTTTGGACCGTCGAAGCAATTTATACCAATGTCATCATGTCGTATATCATATAGTGGAATATAAGTCGTAGAAATGGATGGGGTACTGACTGATGCCACAACATAGACAGACCTTGACAACAGAGCTAGAGCGGGTGCCGGAAGCCATCTGCAGTTGACCAGCTCTTGTATGAGTCTACTGACAAGACACGTCCAGAGTAGGAACATCTAGAGAGACAGACAGTAGATTTGTGGTTGTTGGTGGATGAGGGGGTTGCCAGGAGGTGGGGAGTGACGGCTCGTGGGTATGGAGTTTCTTTCTGTGATGCTGAAAATGTTCTAAAATTAGGCACTGATGATGGTTGTGCAACTCTGTACATTCTGAATTCTACGCTTTAAAGTGGATGAATTGTAACAAACTGGAGTTAAAATAAGAACCTTAAAAAAAATAAGATGAATGAGTTGTATGATATGTGAATTAATTTCTCAATAAAGGTATTATTTCAGAAACTAACCGATTTCAATATCACTCCTGTGCGCTTAATGAGCAGGGCTACCTTGAGTGAGTGAATGATTGGGCCACCAGCCCCTGTGACCAAGCAGCCATGGCGTGTTGGTTGACCTTTCCAGGGTGCCCTGGGTAAGATGCACACAAGCCCAAGTTCAAGGAACTCGAGAGAGAGCTTAAGAATGGGGGAAATTCACTCTGAGAATTCTTTGCTTTGTTCATTGATTCATATACCACCGTCATGAGTTCAAATATTTGTTGAGTTCTTACCGTATATCAAACACCATTTTAAGTTCCAGAAATAGAGCAGTATGTCAGAGCTGACGAGTCCGTGGAATCAAATGCTGAGATGGGTCTGCTTTATAAAAGAGAAGGTTTTGGTTTTTTTTTTTCCTTTCCTAACCATTACCTAAAAAATAAGAAGAAAGCTCAAGAGACCCAGAATCACTAAAACAGTCTCACAAAAGAAAAGTTGGAGGAATTTCGGCTCCTGGTTTCAAATTTTACTATAAAGCAACATTAACTAAGACACTGTGGTCCTGGCGATAGATCTGTGGATCAGAATTGAGAGTTCAGGCACACACGACAAAGGAAAACAACAGATACGTTGTACTTCATCAAAGTGGAACACTTTTATGCTTCAGAAGTCACCATCTAGAAGGTGAGAAGCCAATCCACAGAAGGAGAGATAATATTTACAGGTCATATATCTGATAGGGACTTAAGTCTAAAACATGAAGAACTCTTTCAACTCAGCACTCCGAAGACAACCCAATTTTTTTTTTATTTATTTATTTATTTATTTATTTATTTATTTATTTATTTATTTATTTATTTATTTATTTATAATATTTTATTTATTTGACAGAGAGAAACACAGCCAGAGAGGGAACACAAGCAGGGGGAGTGAGAGAGGGAGAAGCAGGCTTTCTGCCGAGCAGGGAGCCTGATGTGGGACTCGATCCTGGGTCTCCAGGATCATGACCTGAGCCGAAGGCAGTAGCTCAACCAACTGAGACACCCAGGCACCCTGGACAACCCAATTTTTAAAACAAGCCAGGGAATCTGAATAGATGTTTCTCCAAAGAAGGTTAAAAAAAAATGCCCAAGAAGCATGTGCAAAGGTGCTCATTGTCACTAGCCAGAGAAATGTGAACCAAACTAAAATAAGATGATGATAAGAATTGAGGTGGAAAATTGGAACCTTTACGTATCGTGGGTGGGAGGGACAAGAGGGCTGCTCCTCAGACACCAATGGTGGTCCCTCAGAAAGCTCAACGTGAGTTACCACTGGACGGCAGTCCTACTTCTAGATATATATACCCAAGGGAAATAACATCAGGGCCACACATAAACTTGTGCAGAAATACCCATGGCAGTGTTACTCATGATGGCCAAAGGTAGAAACAACCCAGGTAGCCCACCCGCAGACAGATGGGTAAATGAGATGAGGTTCCTTCATGCAACGGACTATTATTTGATGTACTGACCTACGGTACACCCGGGACGCCGGCCACGGGCGGCCACGTGTTGTGGGTGCCGTTCATACGACCTTTCTGGAATGCACACACAGCTGTGGAGACAGAGAGTAGATTAGGGCAGGGGGGAGGAGGGTGCTTGCTCAAGAGGGAGACAGTTAAAGAGTACAGGATTTCTTTTTTGAGGTGAGGAGAACACTCTAAAACTGGTCTGGGTGGTGGTAGCATCACGGACTCTACGAAAAACCATGAATCGCACACTTCAAATGGGTGACTTGGCTGGTGCTTTTATATCTCAGTGATCCTGTTACCGAAAAACAGAATGTTAAGGAAAATGAGGTCCCAAGACTTGTATTTACGCTGCTGTAGGATTGAGGACTTCGGGGACTGCCGGGGTTCGGGATGGCAGGGGGACTGTCACCCCTGGCCTGATACCACGGGGAAGCTTCAGATTTTGGCCACGTTTCTGGAAGCGTGTGAGAATCACTAATGAGAAAGAGGGTTAGGAGTGTTAAATGGTGGCTTGCTGGTTTGGGACCCTTCCCACGGCTCCTCCCTTGCTGCGGTCTGGCGGCCCCGGGCGGCGTCCAGGGCCGTCATCTGTGTCCCATGGAGGCACACGTCGGTCAGTGCCCACGTCAGACCTGATGGCTGCAACCATTTCAAGCCAGTTCCTCCGACGTGACAGAGAGGGACTTCCGTTAAGAGCCTTCCCTGGGTAGAAACAACGCAGGTGCCCCCGGCAGGTGGCGGGATGGGTAGGCAGCGTGGTAACGACGTCCGGTGGATTCTCTCAGCCACCTTCAGAGAGCGGTGACACCCTCACACAGGCTACAACATGGACTTTGAGACATTATGCAAAGTGAGAGAAGCCGGACACAAAAGGCCAAGTATTGTGTGATTCCACTCCTGTCAGCCATCCAGATGAGACGACTCCGTGGGGTAGCAAGGCGAGAGGCAGCAACCAGGGCCGAGGGGAGGAGGAGCAGGGAACCATTCTGGAGTTCATCACCCTGTCAGGGCTGATGGAAAGTTCTGGAAATGGATGGTGCAGGCACAACATTGGACTTAGCACTACTTAAGGATGGTTCCCGTGGTGAATTTTATGTTACGTAGATTTTACCACAATTTAATGCCGCCAGGGAGTAAGTGGAGGTATGAGAGGAACTCAGGGCATAGGATCAACTTCAGATATGGGTTCTAGGAGTCAAAATGCTGTTTTTATTGTATGGATAATGGTGCTGTCTGGGAGAAAGGGTAGGGCCTTAGAGAAAGCTTGGGTGGGCCTCTGTACAGAGTTCGGCACTCACCTTCCCCTGCTTGGAGCTGGCCCACCGCGCGCCGGGCTGGGAGGGTTTCCCTGGTCTGTTTCCCAGGTAGGGCAGCGGTTGGGTGAGGCTTGTATGAGGGAGGCAGGCCAGCCGGCCCCCAAGAGTTGGGTGAAGCGTGGGGCCTTCCCGTCACATGTGAGCCTGATGTGATCCCTGTTGTCTCCCTAAACAGAAAAGGGAGATTTCATTGCCCTGGATCTTGGCGGGTCTTCCTTTCGAATTCTGAGGGTGCAAGTGAATCATGAGCAAAACCAGAATGTTCACATGGAGTCTGAGATTTATGACACCCCGGAGAACATCGTGCACGGCAGTGGAAGCCAGGTGGGTCCCCGCTCCCTTCTAATCGGCCGCAGGGGGCTCCTGCTTCCCGAAACCAGCCCTCCAGGCTCTGGAAGAAGTCCCTGATAGATGCACGTGGAGAGGGGCTCCTGGGTGGAAGGGTGTGACCGTCGAAAGAAAGCCCACCATCTGGGGAAATTGGTGGATGGGAGGGGGGCCACTGGGACTCTCACAGGCTGGGGGGATGCTTCCCCCCCCCCCCGCAGCTCTGCAGGGAAATGTATTCATCTCCTAAGGATCTTGGGCTTGGCGGGGGGGGGGGGGGGGGGCAGGTGTAGCAGAGCCCTTCAGGGAAAGCCCTTCTTCCAAGTTGTTGGTCTCACGCGGCTCATGTGGGACCCAGGCCTCCTGTCACTTTGTGGGGCAGGAGGAAGTTGAGCTCATGGCCCCAGGACTGGCCAAGGGCTCCTGGCTACCTGATTGAATAGCCTCCTGAGAGTCACCACCCCCTTCCCTCACATCTGATACCTAAGGCCTATCTCCTTGGTTGGGCGTCCCCGGAAGGACCGTCTTCCCTAGCTGCCCAGGCTGTGGGCAGGATCGGAGGTCGCCCTTGCCCCGTCCATCTGGCTGTGGGTCCACCTGCAGGGCTCGCTGCGGACCCTGTGATCGTGGCTTCAGTTTCGCTGTGTGCCCTTAGCCGGCCAGGTGTGGGGGCTGCCCCGCCACCTCCCGTAGCTCCCCTGGTCCCTCTCGTGCGGAGCTCGCCTCCTGAGTCATGGCTGCTGCCCAGGATATGTATTCACACCTTGCCAAATATTTGCTTTAGGAAGGGTGTGTTTGCATCAGGGTTCATGACTAAGTTCTCCAGAAAACTCATTTGTTCTGAGCTGGACTTTGAGATGAAACCCAGGAGCCTTCTCCTCCTGACTCTACTTTGTTTCTAAATCAATGTGGGTGGGGCCTGGATTTTTTTTTTTTTTTTTTTTTTTTTTTGGACTGAGAGGAAAGGGCTAATCCCAGCCTTTTCACCTACTGCTGGGGGCTTGGGTTCAGAGCTTTTCCAACCACATTGCAGGCAGCATCGAGGAAGACACCATCCGAGGACAAATGAGTGTGTCACTCATTGGATGGCCGTGCCTGGAGGTTCCCGGGCTTATCCCCCCGCGGCTGGGCTGCAGAAGCCCGCCCCTCCATCCCGTGCGTGGGGGATGGCCGCCAGCTGCTGGGGCTCCTAACCCAGCCCCGTGGCTGTGGCCTTACCCTTGCCCCGAGGTGGCAGCCTGCTCTTTCCATTGGGCAGCGAATCCTGACCTGTCACTGTCTGTCCCCCACGGGCCTTCGGTTGAGCCACCTTGCCACCTCACCGTCAGGACTGCCCCCCGTGCTGACACGGTGCTCTATGCTTTGGCTTCATCTTCTAGGAGCAGGGCTTGTAAATTAAGGGGGTGTCCCCAATAGGTGCCCACGTGGCCATATAGTCACTTGCACAGTGACTTTTTACTGCACCCCCGGGACCTCCTCTGTCCCCACCTCTGTCCCAGCCTCTGTCCCAGCCTCTGTCCCATCTTCTCAGCTCCAGGGTCACGGTTTCCTGCTGTCTGCTTCTGCCCGTTCCCCTTTCAAGCAGTCCACAAAGAAAAGGTGACGAGGATGACGGTAATGGTAGTGATGATGTATTATTATAGCAGTACTTCGACAGTGCTCTGTGGGTTCACTCAGTTCGTCATCATTCCCATTTCACAGAAGAGAAAATGGAGGCACCGATGTGAAGCAGCCTGCCCCCCCCCCCCCCAGCAACGTGGCGCACTCTGAGCCTGGGTCTTGTCTTTCTGTCTTTAAAACCGTTCGTTGGTGAGGAAATGAGGGCTGTGGGCAAGGAGGAGAGTCCAGGGGCTGAGGAAGAGGGTTGGCAGTTGAAAATAGGGATGAAACAGGAAACTCTTCTTCAGAAGTTTGGTTTGAGGTTAGACATTAAGTATCAGCGAGACGTTTTTCTGATCGACCTGGAGAATATGGCAGGAGGCCAAGGGCCCCGTGGTGCCCATGAAGCCACGGAGACTCACAGACTGTGAGCAGCCCCGAATTCACGGGGTGGTGATCTCATCTTCTGGAATATGTGGGAATTTTAAATAGATTTTTAAACCTTTTATGTGGAATAATATTAAACCTACGGAAATGTTTTAAGCACCAAGAGCTCCCATATATACCCTCATCCACATTCCCCAATTGTTAACTATTTGCTTTACCTTTTTCTTCTCCCTCCCTTCCAAGTGCGCGCGCGCGCGCGCGCGCACACACACACACACACACACACACACACACTATCCCCAAAAGTTCAGTTCATCTTTAAGCTTTAATAATCTTGGAGGCAGAAATGCAGGCTTCTTTTTTCTTTTTTTTAAGATATTTTATTTGTTTATTTGAGATAGAGTGAGAGAGAGCACGAGAGGGGAGAAGGTCAGAGGAGCTGGGAGCCCAATGTGGGGCTCGACCCCAGGACTCCAGGATCATGACCTGAGCTGAAGGCAGTAGCTTAACCAACTGAGCCACCCAGGCGCCCCAAATGCAGGCTTCTTAACAATCACTTATTTAGTTTAGGAAATTTTAAATAATAAATATTTAAACTTTTGTTTTCATCATTTTTACCCTGTTCAATTGGAGAAACTGACTCTCAGGATTTTTAAGATGATGATCATGTTGTTAGGAAAGAAAAAAAATAATACATTTTAGATGCAAGAATTTTGAGCCCAGCAGGGCCGGCTAGCTTCCCTCCCTGGCCGGTCACAGACTTGGGGCCGTGTGGGGTGGCTTCTGGCCTCTGGGAGCGGGCTGGGAGCTCCCGGGCTGTGGGCATTTCCTTCTCAGCAGAACGCTGCCGTGTTTGGCTTGGATCTGGGAGCTGTCACAGCGCCTCAGCTGTGGGAATCCATTTCTGCAGCCTGCCCTCTCCCTGCTGCTTCCTGCCTGGGCCTTCCTTCCACCCCCTTCCACCCCACTGGCCATCTCTCCTGGGGACTCGGGGGCGTGGGGCTACTGAGAGCAGATGACGTGGGGCTCGCTGATGGACTTAGTAATGGGTTTATACGACTTAGAAATAAATGTAGGTCACAGGAAGCTTAGCCGGGCTCCTCCAGGGAAGGTGGTCATGTGTCTCTTCCGTCACAGTCACCGGCTGCAGCCACAGTCTGAGTGGTGGTGACTCAGGGACAGAGACTCTTAAATCTAAATTGGCAGGTTTTCCTTTACCCCTGGGTCAGCAACCCCTGGGGAAATTGGGGATGGGAATTATGACTTCTGGCCCCCTCTCGAGGATATCCCTGCAAGGAAAGCTTTCTGGGAAGAGTCTTGTCTGGGAACATGGGCTGGGATTGCTTTCTGTGACCATGTGGTTAGCCCTGCCAACACTGACTTCTTCTGGCCTTCTAGAAGCTCTGTAGCTGTGTCAGTCCCATACATAAGGGATGTCTACTGTTATGATAGCCATGTGAAAAAGACAGGATTACCTAGGCTGTGGCTTTGTTGCCAAAAGAGCATATAAATGCTTTGATTACATTAATAGAGGTATAGAGCCAAGGAAAAGGGAGGGTCTTAGTTTAAGCTCTCCTGTGTTCAGAACACGTATGAAACATTAGGTTCAATTTTGGATGCATTTTAGGGATGAGGGGAGGTGTTAGAGGAATCCACAAAAGTTACCTTAAGAGGGGGTGAGCCTTCTGTCATTGACAGTATTCATGCAGAGGCGAGGGAAACCGTGTTGTGTGCTCTTCCTAGTGCCTCTTTTTTTTTTTTTTTTTAAAGATTTTTTATTATTTATTTGACAGAGAGAAACACAGCCAGAGAGGGAACACAAGCAGGGGGAGTGAGAGAGGGAGAAGCGGGCTTCCTGCTGAGCAGGGAGCCCAATGTGGGACTCGATCCCGGGTCTCCGGGATCATGACCTGAGCTGAAGGCAGTCACTTAACCAACTGAGCCACCCAGGCGCCCCCCTAGCGGCTCTTAAGATGTATATGCCTATCCGAAGCCATGTGTCATGGAGCAAGCAAATTTAAATTAAAATCCACTAAATGCCACAAGAATGAATAGTCTACCGAGGCACACGACAGTGTGGACGATTCTCCCACGCATAACATCGAGGGAGAGAAGGCGGACCCTCGTTGCATTCACATGTAGCAGACAGGTGGCAGAAGGAATCCAGATGTCAGCGGCACTGCCGACCACCCTTGTGGGGTTAGGGGATGACAGTGACCGCAGGGGGTGCGAGGGAGGAGTCTGGGGACTGGCAGAGCTGTGTTTCCTAACACGGGTGCTGGTGACACAGACCAGTGGGCTGGGGAGAAGCCAGCGAACGCTGTGCTTGGGATGTGTACGCTTTTCTGTGCACGTTTATACGGCTTCAGTAAAAAGTAAAAATAGGATGGTATGAGGATTGTGAAATCACGCAAGCGGGCTAGAGGCTCTGGAACGGCCCACAGAATTTTTGGAATTTGCACAGACGGAGGTAGATAGAGATAAGAGATCCAGACCCAGGGAAGGGTCCAGATACCACTCCAGCCCCAGGGCCGAGGGAGACCCGGCCCCAGGTGTTCTAGGGGGTGAGGGGGTTTTCTATTCACAGCTTCTTCAGCACCCAGTAGCTAGTTGTGATTTAAGGGTTTGACCTGCTTCCTACGCTGTGCCGCCCTGCAGGGAAGTCTCTTTGAGGGACTCTTTCTCTAGCGTTCACACCCAACGTGGCTTTCCCAGTGGGGCTGCGGGGTGCCGCAGGGATGGGCAGCCAGCGTGGCCACACGCTTTTCCGTGTGTGCAGGGGGAGTTGTTTACATTTTTCCCCGAAATGTGGGCTCCCCTCTCTCCCTCCTGACTGCTCTCTGGTGCTTCCTCTAGCTTTTCGATCATGTGGCTGAGTGCCTGGGAGACTTCATGGAGAAAAAAAAAATCAAGGACAAGAAATTACCCGTGGGATTCACATTCTCCTTCCCTTGTCGGCAGTCCAAAATAGACGAGGTAAGCACGCCCTGGGCTTGGCGGGCCCCGCAGAAGCCCCAGAGTGGGAACGTCGAGCCCCTTCTCCCGACTCTTTTTTTCCCTTTTGCTCATTCACCGGGTGGCTTGCATATCTTGTATTTCTCAAGAAACATTTGTAGGAATTAATGTGAGGCCATGTTACTGTGTTTGTCTTTCAATTACTTAAGTGAATTTCATTTTTCTGGAGATGAGTCACGGTGTTTGTGGCCCTTAGGTAGGCGGGGACATTTATGAAGCGCAAGCAAGTGAAAGGAAAGCCAGTAGATTCAGTGACAGTGGAGACAGGCGGGCGAACCTTTTGTCGGATGCATGGTGTGGGGTTTACCTGGAGGCCGTCCTGGGAATGGGGGATCTGGTCAGGACCTCATGTCTCGGGTGCCCGGGCTCTGTCGCCACGGCTGCTGCCCACGAGCGGCTCTAGCGCCAGAGAGGCCCTTTGTGACCTCTGGGTGGATCTTTGCGCCCACATTGTTCTAGGTCATCATTCGTTCATTCACCTGCTTAGCAGGGAGGGTCTCTGTGGCACCACCGTACCTCCGACTGCAGGGAGACAGCCTGAGCAGATGAGACCTGCTCCTTCTCTACACAAGAGACAGAAGATGCTCACAGTGACGTGTGAACAAGCCTCTCATAATAGGGACCCCGGGAGTTCATGTTACTGAGGGGCCGTGAGGTTCTGTCCTAACGTGCCCTCCACAGTGAACACGGTATCTTCAGACACGTCCATGGTTCCCGGTTTACAGATGAGGACCCTGACGCTAGCAGGGCTCAGGAACCTGCCCGGGGCCACCCACCCAGGAAGCAGCAGAGCCCAGATCGGCTCTGGGTGGTTTGGGTCCCAGGCCTGTGCTCCTGATCAGCCTGGTTTCCTGCAGGACAGTAGCGGTGCACGTGGTCCCTTCCACGCTTCCGGGAGGCTCCCCGTACCTCTTTATGGGTAGGGTATGTGCCCTGTCCGGGGCCCCGCTTCATGTCACTTGTGTCGTCACAGCATGTTGGAGCAGGAAGGGGCTTGAGAGCTCAGTAGGGCAAACCCATCGTTCCCCAGATGGAGAACCAGGCCTCCCAAGGTCACAGGGCTTCCTAATGGCGGATCCGGGACCAGAATCCCAGGTGCTCCTGTCTCCTGTTCCTCGGCCCCTCCTCCCCACTGAAGACCTCTGGGACACTGCTGTCCCCTGTCTCCATTAGGACTGCCACGGCCTGTCCAGACTCTCTGGTGTCTGGCCTTGTGACAGTTCCAAGGTGTTTAGATCACTTTGGCCACAGTGGTGTCTTCCTTAATCTTTCTCAAAGCCTGCTCTTGGTACTCAGTTTCCCTTGGCTTCGGAGAGCAGAGATGTGACAGTTACGCCCCCGCCCCCCCTGGCAGAGAGGTGGGGGTGACTTGGGAATGAAATGACTGCCCGACCTAGCGCTCTCATCAGTGACCGTCCCCGTATGGCTGGGCTAGGCCCTGGCAGAGGACAGGGAGCACATGGGGCCTGCCCCACGAAGCTGCCGTCTTCCGGGGAGGAAGGCATTGCAGAAGGGGGAGAGAATATTCTCAGAGGCAGGAGAGCCCCCAGGGCAGAGCAGATGTGTCTGCTAGAGGGCCACTCACTGTAGGCAGAGGGGCTGGGGGAGCCCCCCCCACACCAGGCCTTGACCCCGTCCAGGGAGGGCTTCCGAGGCTGGGCTGCACTGCCTGCCGGGAGGCCAGTGGACCGCAGGCTGACCCATCAGTGGGTGCACTCTTCAGTGCTGCCTGGAACCGTCAGGATTGTCCCGATCTAGACCAGCTGCCTTATTGCCCAGATGAGCAGAGTGACCCTCAGAGGACTCCAGGGAGCTGCCCCCATGGGGGTGGGCAGAGGTGTGAGAATGGGACCAGTCTCCTGGTTTCCAGCCCCACATTCTTTCCACAACATACTCTCTGAGGCTTTTGGGCATTGGGGTCGAGGGGAAGAAAACAGTGTCTAGGGGTTTCTGGAATGCCTGGTTTAGGAGCAGGCGGCTGCTGAACAAAGAACCACAGAGAGCCACGTCTCCTGAGCCTGCCCTCCGCCTTCTGCGTGGCTTTTGCCGGGAGCGGGCGCAGGCTGCGCGTGGGCTAGCGCCCATCCCTGTGGCACCCACGGGGCCCGAACCGCAGCTCTTCCCAGCCTGCCACACGTGTGGCAACGTTCTCTGTTCAAAGACAGTCAAGTATAACAACTTTTTTCGACTCTTTCATTTAAAAAAATACAAAAGCAATTATGTAAAGCTATTTATATAACTAATATAAAGATGTGAAGCAAAGACTAAAATTCTTGCCCTTCCCATGTCCTAAGTGAGTGACCATTGGCTGTCTAGTCTTCTTGATAAGTCTCCATTAATACACAAGCATTATCCTATTACATAGAGAGTGAACTTGCTGCTTACAGATGGGAGTTAAATTCCAAAGTTGCGGAAAAGGCGTAAATTGTATTTAGTCAGTGTTATCCTTAAATCTCTAGCACCTGCTTTAGAAGTTCAGTAGCCAAGAATTCCCTTGGCATTTTGTTTCTCTTCCCCATTTGGCTCTGCCTCTCTTCCCTTGGGGCTATGGGAGCTGGGTTCTGGCTCGCCAGTGCAGAGGGGGCATCAGGTAATAGTAACAGGATTTCTCTTGTTCTCTTTTTACCTGAAGTCTGGCAATGTAGTTGACGTCCAGGTAGATTTGCACGCTGGGTGACACTTCCGTCCTGGCCAGCCAGGCTGGATTCTAGCGTGAGCCACACGGTTTTTCCCATGGCAGCCCCCAGAGAAGTGTGTCCCGCAGGTGGGTGGACAGGAGATGGGACGGAAGGACAGAGTCTGGCCCCGGTTACCCAGTGTGATCTAGAGGGAGCTTTGTCACAGCCCCTGAGCAGCCTCCCCAGGGACCTGGGGGTTCTGCAGGCCTCCCAGCCCTCATCCAACCCCACCTGCTCTCCTTTGCAGGGCATCCTGATCACCTGGACAAAGAAATTTAAAGCGAGCGGAGTGGAGGGAATGGATGTGGTGAAGCTGCTTAACAAAGCCATCAAAAAGCGTGGGGTAACTCTTATTCTTGGGGCCACCTGTCCCGGCCGCGTGGAGGTGGGGCGGTGTTGGGGGGAGGCTGGGTTCTGAAACAGACCAGACCCTTCCTGGGGGCAGTTGGCCATGGCTGGAAGCATAACGTCGGGTGTCTTGAAGATGCAGACAGATGAACGGGGAGGGTCCACAGCCTGGAAGGTCAGGAGGTTTCAAAGCAGGGCTCCCAGGAGTGCCGCCCGGAGATGCTGAGCCCCGGGGTGGGGGCCGCCTCCTGACCGGAGCGCTGGGATGTGCGGGGGCAGCTGACGCGGCAGGTGCAACCTGCGTGGTTGGAACAAGGGACGTCAGTCAGCACAGGGCTGTAGCACATGGCTCGCGGAGGGCTGTGGCTCCACCCGGAAGAGAATCTTAAGCCAGGTGATGAAGGTGACCGTACTGCAATCACTGCACTCTAATCTGGCTGATCTGGGGGCCAGCACAGGAGCAGGGCCGGCTCTGAACACGGGGGCTCGCTGGCCGTGCCCGCGCGGAGGTCGGTGACCTCTACTCCCCCGTGAGACTGGACGGTGACACCCGCATTCTGTGTCCTCAGGACTACGATGCCAACATTGTGGCCGTGGTCAACGACACGGTGGGGACCATGATGACCTGCGGCTACGATGACCAGCAGTGTGAAGTTGGCCTCATCATTGGTAATATCACCCTTTCCTCCTGCCGGCCCTCAGCCAGTGTTTCCAGAAGGCACGGGGCAGCCCGCTCTCGCAGTGCCTGATCCAGTCTCTCTCTCTCCAAGGCACTGGCACCAATGCCTGCTACATGGAGGAACTGAGGCACATTGACCTGGTGGAAGGCGATGAGGGGAGGATGTGCATCAACACCGAGTGGGGGGCCTTCGGGGACGACGGGTCCCTGGAAGACATCCGCACCGAGTTCGACCGGGAGATCGACCGTGGCTCTCTCAACCCTGGGAAGCAGCTGTGAGTCCCGCCTTTTCTGTCCAATCATGTGCGTGACTCCGGGGACCCTCAGCCAGAGGCGTGGGGTTGGGATGGGAGGGGCGGAAAGGCAGGTGGTCACAAAGCGAGAAGCCCATCAACTTTGCACGGTCCCTCACCCCTTTGGCTAGTTACGCGGCTGTGGCGTCTTGCGGCTTTAAAAGCACGTTTTAGATGATTTTCCCCTTGTTGAATTATGCTGTGATTGTGTCCAGGTTAAAAAAAAAATTGGAGATGAAGAGCACAGAAGCTTTACTTTAAAACTAGGGTTTCAAAACCCTTGTGCACCCCGTTGTCACTAGCGTTGCCGCCGGGGGGTGGGTAGCAAGGCCGCGCGGGAGGCAGGGCAGCTGGGGGAGCAAGCACGCGGGGGCTCTGCACTGGGCTCCAGGGGCACGGAGGCGCCCCTTCCCGTCCCGCAGCCTGTTGGGGAGGTGTGTCCCACGTGTGAGCGTCTGTCGTGCAGAGGAGTGTGGGCAAGCCTTTGGAGTCATACAGGCCTTAGCCCAGAGCACGGAGAAACGTCCCGCCGTTATGTGCGGGCAGATAGGTCAGAGCTGATGGCGAGCATCAGGCTTACCGAGCAGGTCCTCTTTGGCCTCGGAGAGCTCCCGGCTGCACAGGTACGAGTGACATCATTCTGGGCGGCGTGGGCATTTCCTGATTTGAGCTACTGGGTCCCTGCGGTTCGTGCTCCTGTTTCGCTGGCTCTCTCTGGTCGCCGTGCCAACAGCCTCGTCCTGGGGTTGGATGTTGTCAGCGTGCTCGGGGGTGTTCGTCAAGCCTGTTGGCTCACTAGCCCTTATCTTGTGCCGAGAGACATGGGACTTCATTTGTCCTTTTGAAGCCCATCCCCCAAAGATCTCCATACCCCTGGGCTGGATGGTGGGGCTTTCTGCCTGAGTTAATGGAATCGTGTAAATGGCCAACCCCCTTCCATTGGGAATGGTGGTGGCGAATAAACTAGGTTCCTCCCTTCGAGCGTGCCAAGTTCTTAGACCCAGAGCTGAACATCTTACTTTGTGTGCTGAGACTGGGGTACCAGCTTGGGATAAAGGATGGCAGTTCCAAAGCTCTGACAGCCAAAGGTTCCCCCCCCCCCCAAGTCCATTTACCTAATTCGCAGTACTAAACCTGACCCCACCTGACACGAAACTACTTAATGTGCAATTAGGTGCCTGTAGTGACTGTCAAGCCCTTAACCAGAAGGGCAAGGGCAGGTAACTGGTGCCTTCTCAGGGGAGCGGGGCGGTTACCTGGGATGACTGACGGATATGACCCAGGCCCCCTATCCTAGCCCCAGTGTGGGGATCCCCTGTGGCTTGGGTGGAAACCTAGATTTTGTTGCTATCCATTTTGAAGTATTTCTGAATTTTTCTAAGGGGCTGAACTATATCCCTAGGCTGAAGGGCTCATGGTTGCCTTGCAAAAAACATTTTTGGAATGGTGCCTAGATGGATGGATAGTGGATACAGAGGGGGAATGGGGATGAAGAGTTGGATGGATGGATGGAAGGGAGGTGGCTGGATGGCTAGCAGATGGGTGGGTAAATAAATAGGTGAATGGGTGAAAGAGTGAAGGGTGGGGGGAAGTCCATCTTCTCCAGTATGTTCCCCTGTGAACTGATCTCCAGAAGTCAGGTCTTGTTAAGAGCAATGCTGAAGAGGGGACAGAGTCCCGAGTTATAGCACATGTTCCTGGAAATAGGCTATTGGTCAGAGAGTTTTTTTGCTCTTCTCCTAGGCTCCTTGCCTAAGTTTTGGGGGGTTCCCTGTGTCTTCTGGGCAATGCCAAGTTCTTTAAAGCCATTTTGTCCTCCTTATCAGGGAGGGGTGTTAGCTGCATTTGGCTCCTGGGGAAATTAAGGCACTGGGGGTAGGACAAGCTGACCTGAGGCTCTCTGTTGAGCTTTGATCTGCTTTAGGTTTAGGGTTTTCTGCCCCATTTGAAAGCTGGAGTTTTTAGAGTGAGCTTCTAGAATGTCTAAGAGTCATCTCTTCTCATTTATGGACATTTATCAAGCAGAGTCTGGAGGAGTGCTTTTTCATCCCTGATTGTGTATCAGAATTACATAAAGGCCTTTTAAAAACATCCTGTTGCCCAGGCACCCCTCACCCAGCTCATCCCGCTCCCAGCCCTGACTCCCAGCGGGCCTGGGCTGGGACCTGTCCTCAGGAGCCTCGAGTTCCTCAGGTGATTGCAGTTTGTAGCCAGGGTTGAAAATGTAGGTGTGGGCTTTGCACAAAGGCCCTTGGTACCTAGATGGGCTTTAGACCCTACACAGCCACTCATTCATTCTGCCCGAAGTCTGCACTGAGCGAGCACTGACTGTATACAGTGGTGGCTCTGTGGCGCCTGCCGTCACTGGTGACTGCTGCTTTCAGGACAGCAGGGGACAGCTCCGAGTAGTCAGCAACCCCAGCCGAGGAGGTGTCTCTCTAAGAGGGATCAGATACCCAGCTTCCTCCCTTCCATCCTTGTATTCTAGGCCTTTGAAATTCTGGTCACATACCTATCTCCTACTCTTGATTTGAGTCCCATTTTCTTTTGTTTTTAATTCTCTTTCTCCTCCCCTCCTGTCTTCTTGGGCTTCTTGATCTTTTTCTGTGTCAGATCTGGACTTTTGAATCCCATTGCCATGTGTGATTCCTTCAAAGTGCAAGGAGACGCTCACCCCACAAAACCGCACCCGCGGTGAGCAGGACGCTTCGACCTGGAGAATTCCTGGGCCTGAGTGGTGGCGAAGTCTGCCCCAAACACTGTCGCTCTGCCCACCGCTCATGCGGCTCAGCATGGCCTCAGAACTGTCCCGCTCTCTTCCCTGGGCCGCGGGTCCAAGCACACCGGGCTGCGGGGGGAGCTCCCGATTGGCCGGAAATCCTTGCTCCCTGTGTCTGCCCCACCTCTCCCCTCCCAGCCTGTCCCCAGGCCCCACGGGGCTCAGCCCTGCTTCTGTCCGCCCACCGGCAGGAAGGCCGCAGCACCACTGCCTACCAGCCTGTGGTGATCAGCTCTGGGCAGGTCACCACTTGCTGGTTCCCGTGAACAGAGGGGCGTGTGCTGGTGGAGAAGGAGCCTGCTGAGTCCATGAGCCTCCGGCGGGCTGAGCGAGGCCCATCAGAGGTGCCTGTTCCTCGTCCTGCTGCTCTGACAGGCTCAGAGGGGACGGTGGAAACTGTGTCTATGAAAGATGTTGTGTGGCAAAGGGAGGTCACTTTGGGTGCCACCAGAGGGCAAAGTGAGAAGCGATGGGTAGAAGGTGCCGGGAGGCTGATCTTAGCTCTTGCTAAGGGGAGGAAGCTTTTCTCTTGTCACAGCACCCATTGGGGGCCGGCTGCCTCGGGAGGAAGTGAGCTGATGACGGCGATAGCCCATGTTTAATGCCCAGGGGAGAGGCAGGATAGCACGGGGCTAGGGCCTGGCCTCTGGTGCTTAACTGGGTTCTAAATGTGGATTTGCCCCCCATTAACTCTGTCACCGTGGGCAAGTGATGGAACCTCTCGGAGCCTTAGTTTCCTCACCTGTGAAATGGGGATGGCGATGCCGTCCACCTCATGGGGCTATCCTGCGCACTAAGTTAGTGCACCTGAGTGCCTAGTAAAGCGTGAGGCTCGGAGCAGGGGCCGCATCCTCGTGACGAGCAGACACTGTAGCACGTCACCCCATGAGCCCTCGTGCCCCGCGCGGTAACCTTAGCAGCGGGCCCTGCCGCTCTCCCCATCATCCAGGTGAGGAAACCAGGGAGGAAAGTGCCCTGTAAGTGCAGAGCTGGGATGGAGCAGCCCAGACAGCCTGGCTCCTGCCTGCTTTGAGATTGTGGCTCGAGGCCACGCAGAGGCAGTTCCTGCAGGTCCCTAGGGCAGTGGCTGAGCGGCGGGGACTCCCAGAGGCGCCCTCCCGCCAGGATCCCCGACACAGCTGTGGCTGGGGCGGTCGGGTCTGGTCCCGTCAGGAGCAGAAACAATGCGAACCGTTTCTCTGTGCCCGAGTTGGGGCAAGGGAAGGCCTGGTGCTCATGTCCGGGCAGCAGCCCCGGCTTCTGGGCCGGGCTCCAGGGGGGACACAGTGTTCTCCTGTTCGAGGGCAGCTCTGGGGGTGCCAGCGGGGCTCCCTCCCGGCTCAGCCAGCACGTGGGGCCCGAATCTGGCTCAGAGGTGGCATGGACCCCGGTCCGCGGTCGCCCCTCTCCTACAGCGTTGGGCTCAAAATGGCTGCTGTGCCTCCAGGGCCCCCACCTCCCAGGGAGGCAAGAGAGAGAGGGTTCACCCGGGATTGGCCTGCGGCTGCACATGAGTTGCTCAGAGCCCTCCCCTGGGATTTAGGGTGAAGTCACTGGGCCCCCCAAAGCAAATTCGTGGTCCTTTTGGCCAGAGAAGGAGTACATCGATGCCAGGGAGGTGGCCGGTGACAGGGGTCCAGTCCCATCAGCTACTCAGCCTTCCCTCCAAGAAGGCATTGACCCTTTCTGAGCTGGGGAATGGAAGGGATTCTTCCCACGCCCCTCCTCTCACAGGGCTTGGGACCTCCCTGCTGGAGCGATGGGCAGGAAAGCCCTTTAAAAGCGGAATGTAGTGTCTTGTAAGAGATGATCATATTCTGCATTTCTGTCTGGGGGTCTCCTTGTCATCCCCAGTCTCACCTGGAGGCAGCCTTCCCTGCCTGCCCCGTGCCCCACCCCGCCGATGGGTGTGGGGTCTGGAAGAGATGCCCCCTCCCCCACTGCTGTCTCCTCGTCATTTAGGGACACAGATGTGCGGTTTTGCCTCCCCATGAGACCATGAGCTTGGGAGGATGAGGGTGGGGCCTTCTGTCTGTCTGTCCTCCTCATGAGCCACCCCAGGGGTGCGCTTGTAGGGAGGCGCTGACCAGTGCCATGTGCTTTCTTCCTGTAGGTTTGAGAAGATGGTCAGTGGCATGTACTTGGGGGAGCTGGTGCGGCTGATCCTGGTCAAAATGGCCAAGGAGAGCCTCTTATTTGAAGGACGGATCACCCCGGAACTGCTCACCAGGGGGAAGTTCAAGACCAGTGATGTGTCCGCCATTGAGAAGTAGGTGCTGCCCCTTGGGGTTTTCTCTTTTCCTTCCCTCTACCCCACACCCTTGCCCACTCACAGACACGGGGGCGATTAGAGGCCAGGGAGCTAATGATTCTAATGGTAAACAAGGTGTTCGCTGAGCCTGGAGCCTGGGCTTGGAAGCCCCCTGGGACACATGAGGACCTTCTCCAGACTTTGTTCCACGGAACCCTGCTGACCTCAAGATAATTGGGTGTTCCCTGAAGAGAGGGTTCTGTGACTAATAGGATTGGGAAATATTAGATATTTATTCTCCCTTGAGAGATTTATAGTATTCATTACTATATTAAAGAAAACACAGTTCACTTTGGTTGACTTACAATTTCCCAAACTCCTTTTTTGGGGGGAGGGAGGAGAGGGAGCACACAAACGAGAGCACATATATGAACGGGGTGGAGGTGGGGGGAGGAGAGAGAGAATCCCAAGCAGCCGAGCAGGCTCTGTGTGCAGGGTGAAGCCTGACTCGAGGCTCGATCCCAGCACCCTGAGATCACGACCTGAGCAGAAATCAAGAGTTGGACGCTTAACGGACAGAGCCACCCAGGCGTCCCAATCTCCCCAACTTCTTTGGTGCCTGAAACGCCCTCCCCACTGCCCCCCATTCTCCCTGCTGTTAACAGCCAGATGTGTTCCCTGGCACAAGTTTGAGAAACATGGTTATCAGCTGAGATGGGTTCCATAGGGGAGGACAGTCCAGCCAGCCCCCTGACTGCTGCCTTTCAGCCTCACCACAAGAAACCCAGACTTCCCTGCCTCGGCTGTGATTCTCAGGACGGAGAGTGAAGAGGGTCAACTTGATTGCTGGGCAGTCTGATGCGGTTGGGGCACCTCCAGGTCTGAAGGACTCGTGTCTTGTGGCTGGCCTCCGTTGGGCCACCAGGCTCGGTTCCTAGTTTGGAGACACATAGTCATGCAAGGCCACCTGCTGAAAGGGCTCCCCGGGTGCTAGAGACGTCCTCTCATCCCTGCACGAAGCTGTCATTCCCGCAGCCCTGGCGTGTGCCGGGGACTCCCAGCAAGCCGGTGGCTTCCCAGCACTGGCTCCTGAGGACAGGCACAGGTCAGCTGACTGCAGTTAGAGGCGGCGGCTGTGGCCATTGGAAGGGGTTTATGTGGACTCCCTCCTCTCTCACGTCCCTGGGCATTCACTCTTAGATCCCTCTCCTCCAGCGGCTGGTGGGGCAGAGCAAGCGTCCGCGGGAACCCCGATTCTGAGTGTCTCGCCTTCTTTCTGCTCAAGTCTCCCAGCTAGCTATGGGGAAGGGAGGGGCGCGAGGCTCAGGAGGCTCCTGGCGCCTCTTCAGAACCATTGGCTGAGTCGGGAAATGCCTGCCTTCCTTTCCGCCTGCTTCTGGAGATGTTGGCTCTTGATGTTACAAGAAACAAAAGCCCACTTGAACTAGCTCAAGAAAACACATAGATCGTCATAAGGGCTGTCTCAGTGAAACCTGAGCACCCTACCAAGGCGGACATTCAAAGCATTCTCTTTAAAAAATCAGTAGCAGGATGGTAGCATCCTTTTTTTCTTTAGCATTCTTCTGGAGTCTTAGCCAGTGTTTAGGGGAAAAAAAAAAGAAAGGAAGAAATTAAAGGTGTAAGAATAAAAAAGAAAAAGAGGAAGTAAAATCATCATTATTTGCAGATGGTAATTCTCTATGTGGGACACCAGAAATATGCAGACATGGGAACAGAATGACAGGAGGTGAGGCCGTTGACAGGAGATAAGACAAAAGTCAAAGTGTGTTGCTGTATATTGGCAGTAATTAAAATATGTATGTGCTTAAATAGGACTTTTATTTTAGAATATTTTTAGACGTACAGAAAAACTGCAAGGATGGCACAGCATTCCTGGGTATCGCTGACCCCGTTTTCCCCGTTGCTAACATCTTACGTCACTATGGTACTTGAAGGTGAAAAAAGGAATATATATACATGTCAATATTGAATATACGCCATTGCTACCGTACCATCTGTAATAGTAACTAAATCCTAAAGTACCTCAGAACGAATCTGACAAAAGACACAAAACGGGTATGCAAGAAATTCAGATTTGACTGGGAAACCTCAGGGAAAGGTGTGTCAGCCTCCCAGGGCAACTGCGAGACAGACCTCAAGAGCAGGACATTTGTCTGTGTCTCCTAAGCACTGACTCTTGGGTGGAGATGACTCGGTGTCACCCCACGTCTCTCCCTGGCCCTCACGTGTCATAACCCAGCCCAGCACAGGTCTCTTTTTACCTGGTATTTCTTATGGAGGAGATTTCCTCTGTGTGTTCTTCTCAGGCATTTGACCGTCTTGATCCCATTACACCGCCCCCCCCCCGACACACACACACACACACACACACACACACACACACACACACACACGGAATGGAGCTCCCCTTCCCAGGACTCTGGAACCTCAGTGATTTGCACTCCCCGATGTGATCCTTAACTCGCAGTTATCGGCCTCTAACCTCACAGGAACAAGGAAGGCCTCCACAATGCCAAAGAAATCCTGACCCGCCTGGGAGTGGAGCCATCCGATGACGACTGTATTTCAGTCCAGCACGTGTGTACCATCGTCTCGTTCCGCTCGGCCAACCTGGTGGCCGCAACGCTGGGCGCCGTCCTGAACCGCCTTCGAGATAACAAGGGCACCCCGAGGCTGCGGACCACGGTTGGTGTCGACGGGTCTCTTTACAAGACGCACCCACAGTGAGTCTGCCCTTTGCTGTCATTGGCACTCAGTGCCCGTCTGGGCTCAGAACTTCCTCTAAAGGTCAGACTTTTGCACCCAGTGAAGGTTTTTGGCACACAAGACAATTGGAGTTCTGGGCAGAGAGATCAGAATTGCCCACTTGGAGAAGCACCTGACCCTCGGTCACATCTCCTGGTTGCTTCCATACTCATTTCCGCTCATTTCTTTGGTCTTGTTAGAGATTTCTGTGGCTACAGGAGCACTGGGTGGAATGTGTCTGTATCCTAAATTCTCCTGCTTATTCATATTTCATCAGAGGCCTTCATTCTCGCTATAGCTTGCGTGAGTCCTAGTTACCATGCCCACATTCTTGTTTTGGAAGCTCCTGTGAAAGGCCCCCCGACCTTCAGACGTACCTTTTCTAAAATGGGCAGCTTGTAGATACTTTGCATCTGAGAGCCAGAGGGAGACACAAGTTGTCCCTACCGGTGATGAGGGGCTCCTCGCCATGCTGCCTTCTTGTGTATCGAACTCCTTAGCTGCAAAAGCCTTTTGTGGTACCGAGAACATGGCTTGTACAGTTTTCATAGGCTCAAGATGAAATTCTGAGTCTTTATATACCATTAATAATAGCTGCCTATGATGTGATTTTTTTTGCACAAGACCTCAGATATTTTGCCACTATGTACGAAATGCACATGACGTGGTCTTGTTGTGTTACCTCCACAGCCAGTTCTAGAGATGGTTAAGTGAATGTTGACTTAAACGGAAACCGTGCCGTTACTGAGCGGCTAGGGTGTGAGCTCATTACATGTCCTTATCTGTTAGGTTCAGAATTTTATCTCTTTGTATTTTTTTAAAAAATATTTTACTTATTTGACAGAGAGAAAGATCACAAGTAGGCAGAGAGGCAGGCAGAGGGAGGAGGAAGCAGGCTCCCCGCTGAGCAGAAAACCCGATGTGGGGCTTGATCCCAGGACCCTGGGATCATGGCCCGAGCCGAAGGCAGAGGCTTAATGACTGAGCCACCCAGGCGCCCCAGTATTTGTAAAATTTTTGATAAATGAAACTTGCTATCTTTTTGAGGGATAGGTGGTTTCTTGGAGTATGTTTGCACAAGAAAGGGATCTGCAGTGTCACACTAAAAGTGTTTTTAATTGTGGTGAAATGCACGCTATGAATTTCCGATCCTGTCATTTTGAGCATACAGCTCCGTGGTGTCAGGCACGTTCACACGGATACACGGGCGGTCACCAGCAGCCCCCTCCCGAACTCTTCATCTGTGATGTCACATGTATAACCAATGACTTTAATTAGATGTGTCCTCCCTCAGAAGTCACATGTGTTTGATATAGGAACTTGAGACAGTTCAAAAAATTACAAAGAGAATAGAGGTGATTTTTCATCCTACCCCTGGCATTAGTCACTGTTAATATTTTGGGGTTCTGATTTCCCTGTTTCCTTTGGCGGGCAGCCTCCTACACTTACAACAGACCGTAAGCTTTGAGGAGGCTCTGTGTCTCATTGAGTCCTAAAGTCCCCTTCTAGCCAATAAAGAATATACTGACCTTGGGGGCGGGGGGTAGGCGGAAGGAAAGGGCAAATGAAAATAAGAAACAAGAGTGATTATTTCCGGAGCCAGTACCGATCTAATAAGCAATTGATGAGCTCATTTAGGTCCCACCACCCCACTCTCTGCCAGAGACTGTCAGTCCTCGTGGACTCCAAGGTTAAGTCACAGGCCCAAGGGCACCTGAGATGGGTGGCAGAGCTGGTCCTTGTCTCCTGATCTGACTTCCGGATGCCGGGCTCCGGACCACTGTGCCATCAGCTCCCTATTGTGGTGGAGGACAGAACCCTTTGTGGACCGTGAATTTTCTGGCTTTGATACTCATGTCATAATGTGTGTGACTGGGGGCTATTTCGTTTTTCCTTTTCACTTCCCTGCATTTGCCAGCTTTTCTACCATGCACGTGTCTGACTTGGTGCCGAGGAAATCAAGTCTAGAATGTGGAGTTGAGGTGTGGGGAAAGAAAGGGGAGCCAGAGCTCCCTGACAGATGGCACAGTCTATCGCGGCTGCCCCCCTCTGTCCTCCCCCCACCCCCAGGTATTCCCGGCGCTTCCACAAGACTCTGAGGCGCTTGGTGCCCGACTCCGATGTGCGTTTCCTCCTCTCCGAGAGCGGCAGCGGCAAGGGGGCTGCCATGGTCACCGCGGTGGCCTACCGCCTGGCGGAGCAGCACCGGCAGATCGAGGAGACCCTGGCCCACTTCCGCCTCACCAAGGACATGCTGCTGGAGGTGAAGAAGAGGATGCGGGCTGAGATGGATATGGGCCTGAGGAAACAGACGCACGAGAAGGCCGTGGTCAAGATGCTGCCCTCCTTCGTGCGCAGCACTCCCGACGGGACCGGTGAGGGCCTCCGCGGCGCACAGCCCTGCCGCTTCTCCCTCCAGGGGCCAAGTGGGGCTGCAGGAAAAGCGCGTCTCCTGCAGATGCGTTTATCTTTGGCAGGAACTAGAAATGCATTCAGAACCTTCTGCTTTCCGTTTTTACCACTGACTGGCCCCGGTGTGAGACTCAGGGCACTTGACCTGCCCTGGATCTGGCCTCCCGGGCAAGCACTGCCTCTCAAACCACAGTCCTGCTCAGAATCAGCAGGTGTCCTGCCAACAGTGAGGCTGGGCCCGTGGTACAGCCCTGGCTGCGCTGTGGGTCCCCCGCCAGGTTCACCGGCCGAAGGATAGCGACCCAGTGCTCCCTTCTTAAGGCCTGCCGCGGTGTGCGGCAGGCAGGGGCCCGGGGCTCCGGGCGGGCTAGAGGACAGAGTCCAACCCTAATGCTGACCTTGCTGAGCGCTCTGGAGTCCTTGAAATGAAATGTGTGATTGGAATGAAGTCCCACGTGTTACATTCTTGCATTCGAAACCGCCCAGGAGCCTAGTAGCTTAAAACAGCGACCCCGTCCTACTGCTCTCCTGAGCCAGGCCCGGCGGATCTCTGCTGGATGCATTCCTGAGTCTGCAGTCGCTGGGCAGCTCCGAGGCCTCTCTCCAGCCTCCAGCCGTTGGCGCTCAGTGAGGGTGCCCGAGTGCCTGGCCGTGAGTCCCCTCCTCCAGCGGGCCACCGGGCTCATCCACGTGGTAGCACAGGGTCCATGAAGGAGAGGAAGGACTTCAAAGGCTCTTGGAGGCCTGGGCTGGGACTGGCCCAGCTTGGCTTCTGGTACACTCTGCCGGCCAGAGCAAGTCATAAGGCTGGGCCAGAGCCAAGGGGAGGAGAAATAGACTCCATCTTTCAATGGAAGAACTGCCGAGTCACTGTGCAGAGGAAAAGTACAGGGAAGAGAATGACTATGCACATTTTTACAAACACCCTACACATTGATATAAAATACCAATTTTTGTGTGAGTTTCCCTAAAATCGTGTCACTGTTGCCAAGCTTTTTAGTAACCCTGGAGAAGTGTGTTTGTTTATTGGGACTGGTGGTTCATCTATGGATGTCTTTGGTCCTTCTAGTGGCGCTCAAAGGTTGTGGCCGTCAGTGCATTAGTGCCCACCTTCACGAGCCCGAGCAGCGTGCTGGAGGGAGCAGAAGCTCAAGCTTCTCCCCTGTATTTAATATGGGGCTTCGAGTCTTGGGGTTACTGGCTGCCACAGGGTCCTTAGCTGTTTTTGATATTCTTTATGTTCTTGATTCTAACAGAGCATGGTGACTTCTTGGCCCTTGATCTTGGAGGAACTAACTTCCGTGTCCTGCTGGTGAAAATCCGCAGTGGGAAAAAGAGAACGGTGGAAATGCACAACAAGATCTATGCCATTCCCATTGAAATCATGCAGGGCACCGGGGAAGAGGTGAGCCTGGCATTTATGCCACGATGGCCCACATGTGTCCCGTGTCCCGTGCCATTGCTGGCCCCCCACCAACCTGCCATGGGGGGGCGCACACGCTCTGCTGTGCCTGAAAGCATCGGGCACCTTCAGCAATGCTGGGCTTCTGATGCCCAGGGTGCTGCGGCGGTTCTGGGGGAGGTGCTTGCCTTGCACAGGTCGAGCCGTGTGTGTGCATATGCACAGGCGTGGAAAGGTGCCGTTGCACGCGGGCACTGAAGCATGAAGCCAGAGTGCACGGGTAATCCCTTTTCTCTTGCAGCTGTTTGACCACATCGTCTCCTGCATCTCAGACTTCTTGGACTACATGGGCATCAAAGGCCCCAAAATGCCCCTGGGCTTCACGTTCTCATTCCCCTGCAGGCAGACGAACCTGGATGCGGTAAGTCTCTCCTCTCGGCGTGGGGCGATGCTGGCATTGAGGCGCCTTCCAGCCTCATGTTCCCCTCAGTGTCGGGAACGACTCCCACGTCACAGTGGGTTGACCCTAGCTTTATGTCATGCCCTCCAGTTCATCTTAAGACCCTTCTCTATTCGTTTTTTATCATTTGTCTCACCCACCTCGATGTTCCCTCTTAAGATCTCTGAATGTTTTAGCACTTTTTTCATAATTCTTAGTGATTGTGCCTTTCTGTCTTGCTATGCCAGGTGCTCCTTGAGCAGGGGCTTGTCCCCGCCCTCTACCAGGCCCTAGCACAGAGTTTTATTGGAGGAGGTACTTAATAAATGTTCAATAAATGAAACGAAACAGGGTCCAGGGGCAGGGCTCGAGCACCTGCCGAGTGCTCAGTGCAGGGTACAGAGCAGAAGGTGACAGTTCCTGTCCTCAGGGGGGACAGTCTAATGGACAGCCTTACACCCACAGCTTAGCACTGGGCTTAGGGCTCTTGGTGGCAGGCGGGGCGGGGTGCGCCCTGGCAGAGGGAGTGGATCGTGTGGAGTCACGCAGGCAAGATGGAGCCTGTCATGCTGGAGCACGCAGCGCAGGTGGGGCTGTGGCCAGGGAGCGAGCCCCAGGATGCCATGAGATCACACGGAACCTTAGGATTTAAGGCAAATAATGGGCAGTGCTAGGCAGGCCAGGTCAGGCCACCTGCTTCTGGAAGCCAGTTAATCAACTCACTGTGCTGGCTTAGGGCGTTTTCCTCTGCAGCCTTTTCATGTCTCAGCAGTTAGGGCCACATGAACTTGCGTTTCAGTTTTTAAAGCTCTGCCTTGTTGAAGGAGTTGGGCACTCACACTGACCCTCGTCATCAGAGTCGAGTACACGTGCCCAGCAAACGTCGAACTTCATTCAGACCGAAAGTTCACTTTAGGCAGTAACAGTGTTCCTAAAAATTTGCATTTCTCCACTTACGTTGTTGGCAGACTGTTCTTTAGGGGTTGGTTGTACCAGGGCCCGCACCATTATCCTTCTATGCCTCAGTTTCTTCCATCTGTGAAAGTGGCATTGTGGACCAGATTGCTGTGGGGACAGGAAGGAGGGGCGGGCCTGTGCAGGGCCCCTTCGTGTCACTGCTTTGGGCCTCGCATGCCCTAACCTCGTCTCCCTGTAAGCTCTCAGCAGGTGTTTACTCAGGAAGGAGGGAGTGAAATGTTATATTCTGCCCAGAAGGGCTGATCACACAGGACTCTCTTGGTGCCTTTCCTCTTTCAGGGAATCTTGATCACCTGGACGAAGGGTTTTAAAGCAACCGACTGTGTGGGGCACGATGTAGCCACATTACTAAGGGAAGCGATAAAAAGGAGAGAGGTAACTATTAAAAGGATGTTTTTAAAAATCTTCACTGTTTGGGGGGGTTATAAAAATCATACAGAAGCGTGTGTGACCTGGGTGAGGACGTTCCCTAAACTGTCCACGGTGAAACGGAGGTGAACGGTTTTATTTTGTTAAACGATGGTTTAGAAAGGTAAAATCATGACTCTCTCTCTAATAGCTTGCAAAAGAGAAGAGCGTGCCCGGGCCCAGCCTGGTGCCATCAGTCTTGGCGGCCTCCTGTTGAACACGGAGTGTCGCTCCATCACGATGGGATCGGGCACGTCTGTACTCACGTCTGCATGGAGTGCACACTCACACAGGGGCCCTGCTTCTGACGGGCTCCAGGCCAAAGCGAGCCCCACTCTGAGCCCTCCCGGAAACCAGTAGCCGGGGCTCCAGTCCTGGACTGCATGCTTTCTAACCCATTCTGTCACCTGTGCGGCACCCGGTCCGTGTGCCCAGCTCCGTTTTGACTGCAGGTGTATTTCTGTTGGTCTTTGGCTGGAGGACATCGACAAAATATAAAACGGAAAATTTCAGAAATTTTACTTGACCTATCAATGAGGGAATTAGTTAAAAAGAAAAAAGTTTGAATGCCTCTAGTTCAAAATAGTGGCCAAATGCACGGGCGGTGGGCAGGCTGATGTGAGTGGGCTTTTGAAAGGGGATTGGTTGCCCCTGGCAGAGTGAACTTACATCCCACTGGAAAGAAACCCGGGGACCTACTTGTGCCCACGTCACCGCTGTCCATGTGAGCCTTCTTCCACCCTACGTTCTGTGCAGAGACCGACCGGTGTACGCACATTCTGTAACGGGAATCCGACTGTACGCGCTGTATTACAGCTTGCTTACTTCACTTAATGTGAAACAGGCATCGAGTTCTGTCACTGCATATTGACCAACCTCCTCTTCCATGGCCACACAGCAGTCCGCTGGCTGCCGGAATCCAAGTCTTACACAGGTTCACACGCAGCCCCTTTCGACCTATATTTCTGGGCCACGTGAGCCACACAGTCCGGATCTTTGTGTACCTGCATGGCTGTTTCCGAAGGACAGATTCTGGAAGGCTCTTACAATCTAAATTCCTGACAGAGAGCTATTTGGCCACAGTCCCTCATCTTTTCTCCATTCAGCCATTCCCTCCAGGCTGCCTCTGGTACTCGGCATCACCTGTGAAATGGGTAGAATGCTTCTTTTTTTAGATCTCCAGTGTCAGATACATCATTAATAGTAGGTGTTTAGCTAGTGAAGGAATATTTAATCACCTATTAAAGGCTGGTAAGGAAACGTTCAGATGAGGCATCAGGAAGTGCTGTCCCTCCCCTTAAGCCGTGTCCCTTTCTTTCCAAAGGAATTTGACCTGGACGTGGTGGCTGTGGTCAATGACACGGTGGGCACCATGATGACCTGTGCTTACGAGGAGCCTACCTGCGAGGTTGGACTCATCGTAGGTGGGTGTCCTGGAAAGTCTCTCTCTTCGGGGCAGGGAAGGCTGGGATTTCCTGTTCTGTGGGGCCATGAACGGGCAGCTCAGGCCTCTGTGGGAGACACTCTGTCCCTGTTGTCCTCTTACCACCTCCAGAGTTTGGACTGAGGTTTCAAAGGTGTCAGGGGACTTTCTCCTCCCCGACACTCACCTCAAGGCTCGCAACCAGATGGTCAGAATGGAGCTGTCCCGGAACAAGGCCCAGATGGCTCATGCGGCTTGGATGGACCAGGTCGGGGGTACCTGGGGCTGGCCTGGCCATCAGGGCAACCTCTGGGCTTATAGGGACGGCCATCAGGCAGGAGTTGGGGGGTGGGAGCCTGCGACTGGGAAGGTGACAGAGCCCTCCTCCCCTGACTATGGGCAAGGGCCACAGAGTAGTTTTGGGCACTGTTTTGCTTCTAGTAGCCACTCTCTGAGCAACCCCAGCCACATTGGTGGGTCACAGAGGTTGACTCTGCGGGTTCCCTTAGAGTCCGAACACATGGGGGTCTGGACTTGAGAGCGCTTTGTATCTGAAGCATGTGAATTCCGGCCGTCAGAAGACCGTTTGTTCCACCGAGCCTGCTTCTGCTGTCAGGATGCTGGCAGAAGGCCCTGTTTCTCGGCCAACCTCTGCGGGCCTTACCTGGATGAGGAGGGCCGGTGGCCCTGCCAGGGTCTGTCTCAGAGGTGGGGAGAAGACCCCTGAAGGCTGCCTTCCTGGCGTGCTCGGGAGACCTTTTCATTTGTTAAAACTATTTTTGGCTCCTAAGGAAATTCTGAGAACCTGGGAGCAGCTGCAGGTGTCAGGTTTTTGGGGCCTGACTCTGGGGTTGTTTTGTTCCTTCCTTTCTTTTGCAAAGCTCTTTCCCCACCCAGCCCTGCAGCTCAGCTCAGGAATGGGCTTAGGTGTGACCCGATGATCCAGAGTGACACAGCACCCCTCCTCCACCACCCCCCCCACACACTGGGCCTGGCCTTCCGCCCGTTCAGGTTCAGAGCCACCTGGTCAGCCGCACCTGGCACCTGGCACCTGGCACCGGGTGAGAGTGAGCCAGCGGGGCGGAGCTTGTCCTGGCTCCGCCTGCATTCACGCCTACTTTCTCTCCTCTGCCCATCCATCCCTTTGCTCCCTATGCCCACTGACAAGAAGTATGATTTATGTTTTGGCTTGCTGGGCACCCCTGGCCATTTCTGGGGCTCCTCTTCTCTCAGTTTCTCACTTTTGGGTGGAAGGGAGCTGAGAGAACAAAACCCCCAAACAATCCAGTGACAACTGGGAGAAGTGTCTGGGAATTCTGTGTAAGTTTCTTTAAAGGGAATGAAAAGAATCCAAGGCCGTCTGGGCTAGCTCGTGGGGATTGCCTTGTGTCCCCAAGGGAGCTGAAAGTCTATCCGTATACCACCGCGGCTGGGTTGGTGGTGCTCTGGGGCCTGGTTACGGGCAGTGTGGACCTGCCAGTGTGTTAACAATGCAGAGTCCCAGGCCCCAGCCCCAACCTTCTGCTTCAGAATCTGCATCTTAACAAGCTTCCCAGGTGACTGAGGCGCTGATTCAAATACGGGGGGGGGGGGGCATTCCGTGGTTAGTTGGTTGGTCTTACATTTTCTAGTCCATTCACTGAGATGAGGCCGATGACCACGGACTGGGATGTTGTGGTGACAAGCTGCCGTGAACGTCTGAGACGTACTCGGCTCCTCAGGGACGAGAGCAGCAAACCGTTGGTGGTCCTACCGCAGTCCTTGCGGGCCTACAGCCTGGGTAGTTCAGGGACAGAGAGCAGAGGCTCTTGAGTCCCTGGGAACCGTATGTCAGACTCTCTGTGTGCACCCAGAGAAATGTCCTTTTTCTCAGGAGGATCATCACATCTTCAAAGAGGGCTGTTACGTCAAACTGGCGAGGCGCCAGTGGGCTGCTCGGGACACTTTCCTTCCGAACTAGCTGTGGACTTCATTCTGAAGCACATCGGGGGTGGACTGGGCCGGCATAGTCCATGTCTGTGAGGATCAGCAGACATCCACCGTGTGATGGAAGACAGCCCCCCAACGTCGTATTTTATAGATATGCATGCGTGTATACAGTTGTGCGTGTTTTGTGTGCACGCGTGTGTGGAAAGAGATCCTTCTAGTCTGAATATTGCCTAAACTTTTGCTATCGAAGACCTCTATTAAAATAAGCAGGGCCCCGCCTGGGCAGGTACACCTGTGAGCCCCTCGATAATAACGTCTTGGTGTCTAGTAAGTGAGTCAGGTGCTCTCTGGGGAGCTGAACTCTGACTTTCCTTCTCTTTCGAGGTTTTCCTGGAAAACAGTAGGAAAGCAAAGCTGTGGCTTTATTCGTCGCAAAAATGTACCCCCCTCCGTGGTGTGCTGGACCCCAGGCCCGGGGGCACGGCCGATCACTGCCCGCCTCGTGTGTTGCAGGGACCGGCAGCAATGCCTGCTACATGGAGGAAATGAAGAACGTCGAGATGCTGGAGGGCAATGATGGGCGCATGTGTATCAACATGGAGTGGGGTGCCTTCGGGGACAACGGGTGTCTGGATGATATCACAACAGTCTATGACCGACTGGTGGATGAATATTCTCTAAACGCTGGGAAACAGAGGTAAATCTGCTTGGTGGACCAGGACACAGAGGGGAGCCAGGGAGGGTGGAGGGCTGTGTTCTGCTGTGGAGTCTGGACAGAGACGTAGAGACTGGCCCCTCC